>CAJQZN010040616.1:0-20432 GCA_907164685.1 Colias eurytheme
ATTGTTATTAAATAAACAAAAATAATAATTAATAAATATTTATTAAACAAAAATTATGAGGCGTGCACTTTTGGATTTTCCAAATTATTTTAATATGTATTCACTAGAATATAGATAGGTAGTTCAAGTGAATACCAAGTTATAGCCTACAAGCGACCCGCCCCGGCTTCGCACGTAAAAAAAAAGTTATTGTGGGTTATCCTGTATCCATAAGAGATAGACATATAGGTACCATCACGGACTTTTCTGTAGACCTTTTCAATGTGTACAATACTTAGTACATTATTTTGATAAAACTCGTAGGGTTCAGCCTGCGTTTGCAATGTAAGCGGAAAAAATGTAATTTTTTACGACATCACATTAGAAACCTCAAAAATAACAGTACTTCTCCACTATTTAATGGATATTATTATACACATAAACCTTCCTCTTAAATCACTCTATCTATTAATAAAACCGCATCAAAATCCGTTGCGTAGTTGCGTACAAAGGGACATAGGGAGTAGGGACAGAGAAAGCGACTTTGTTTTATACTATGTAGTGATAGCGAAGTGAAGTAGATGAAGAATCGTTAGGTCCATAGAGGTTACGTCAGACGAGGAATTAGGCGCATATGTATCATCTAATGTAAATATTGTCTCGACACTGAGATATCGTTTTATAAGCCGTGAGATAATAAAAGCATTATCTATTCTGAATTCTTAATTTTTTGGCAAACATTAACGCAACACAAACGCTTCTAAGTTCTTACCAAAAAATACCGATCAAACGGCTATAGCCATTATCTAGCCTAGTCTTCAATAACCATCTCCGATATTTTATTTTTTATGGTAAAAGATTTTTATTTTTTAATAAAACTTCTACATAAAACAAAGTTGTCACATGCTAGTCACGCACTCATCCATACCATAGATACCTAAGTAATTATTAATTAATAAATAATTAACTCAATTTCGACACACGATTTGTTATAAGGTCATGCCCCATATCGTTAAAATTGTAGATACAGTAGGTAAAAATATCACAATTGTAGTTTTTATCCGGAAATACAAATTATTTTTCTTTGCGAAAATAGAAAAATTTTGGTCGAATCGTTTAGCTTCATTTACCTGTGAAGTTAACTAACTTCGCAACTAAACTTAGTTGTTTACCTCTTTTACGGTAAGTCCGTAAGTACATACCTAATTAGAATACTCATTAAAAACATGTTTGCATATATGTATATCGGTTTTTATACAGTTTCCGATTTGTTATTTTTTAAATATTTAAGTTTTAATTACATACTATAGAACAGAGAAGGCAAACCACATTTGCTTGCTAGATTCCGCTACTAGGCACGACCTTGCAAATTAGAAGAGGCCAAATGAACTTATCAATGTCCTATTAAAAGCAATTTACGCATTCCTACATTTGTAGGTCAATTATCACGTTCTCAAGGATAGGAAGAAATTATTGTTTATAGCCATCTTTGTTATCTTTCTAGGTTGGTAGGTATGTCAATATTTAGATAGGTATGTAGGTTATTGTTATAGAAAGGAATAACGAACCGATTGCCGACTCGCCTAAGTAGCTAGATAAACAATAAACACAGAACATAATAAAAAATACAAATAAACAACATAGAATTATGATCCTAATTCCTACTAGATGCGCCGTGGCGCGGCCATTCAACCGCAGGGTTAAGCAAGTAGGTAGGTATGTATTTATATTACTTATATGTATTGTATATTCTAGTCTGGTAAATAAGCTACATCACTGCCAAGTATCATCAAAAACGTTCAGTGATTTCCGGTGAAAGAGTAAAAAAAATATCCATACATTCTTACAAACTTCCGCATTTATAATATTAGTATTTAGTAGGATCATTAAATCTGCATATTTTCACAATATTCGTTCGTATCGAGTGATGTGTGTAGTTTTTAAGGAACATAAGACGTAAACAACTTAATTAATTCGCACGTTAATTAGATTTCTAAACCTCGACCCGAGATTATAACGTGCTGTCCGCTCTGCTACTGTTTCAAAACTATCCACTACTTGCGGTTTTTAGAAACACAAGGTCATTCATACACATTATAAGTCAGTAGAAAATGAGAAATCATGCATTTTGGAACAGTTGTACTAAAATAAATAGACTAATCAAGAGATAGAAACAATCGAATGTTTTATATAAATAATAGATAATTTTACAGTTGACCCGGGAAATAATCTGAACGGAAACGTTTCACATCCATATTGATATAAAAAAAAGACGGGTTGCACTCCGGGAGTGCCGGCAGAAGTGATAACTTGATTATTAACGTTCAGCATGTTTGATATTTTGGAATGGTATCCGTCTTACGCATGGAATATAAGGGCTAAAAAATAAAAATATAAAAAAAACATCCGTCACGCTTTTTCGATCAGGCCGTGTCCTGACGCGAGTTTAAGATTTTATACCCAACGCCGCTAAAGAAGTTTTCACTTCAAAAATATTTTACAAGTAGGAGGTAGATAACAAACACTATGACACGAGAATTTGATAGACAAACCTATCTTTTATTTTACAAAACTACAATGGGTTTAAAAAGCAATTTATCCATCGAATACTTGACTTTACATGCTTGCTATAGTACATACTCTAAGCTTTGTTAACAGTTAACACACTCTAACCACGCTCGCTGTAAACATCTGCATCGTAAGTATAGGTACTACCTATAATATTATAATTGTATATTCATTACAGTATTCATGGGGTTTTAAGCCTAGTAAAGCTTTATAAATACTCTAGAAAAACATACAAGAAACTGCTCAACCATTATAGTGATTCGATTAAGAAGAAAAAGTCTTGCATTACCGATTCCCTAGTTTTTACACTCCTCAAAACTGCAATAGAAATCATTAGTCGGAGGAAATGATTGACATGAATTGTAAATTAATTCTCGCTTCATTGTGCTGATGATACTTTTGAAGTGAAAACTTCTTTAGCGGCGTTGGGTATAAAATCTTAAACTCGCGTCAGGACACGTGACATCGAAAAAGCGTAGACGGATATCAAACATGCTCAACGTTAATAATCAAGTTTTCACTTCTGCCGGCACTCCCGGAGTGCAACCCGTCTTTTTTAAATGTTATTGTACTTAGTTTAAAGTTTTATCGCGATAGTTCAAATTTAAAACGTAGTTTTCCTCATTGATACTCTCGCACTTTTTTATACTGCTATAGTTTCTTCCTCTTGGTTTACATAAAAATTAAAATGTTTAAAATAATTGTGTCGTGTTGTGGGAAAGTACTACAAATACTGAACATAACAAATTTTACTGAAAAGAAACATTCCTTTTTCTTAAGAAATGGAACTGCATTTAAAGATCTTCGAAAATTAAATTGCCATTTCCGGGAATCGAACTACCTACCTAGGTACCTAATATTAAAAAAGTTGCTATCTCCATTATTTAAAGTACCATCCTATATACCTAGGTAGGTAAAATACATTTGTGTAATTCTACAATGTAGGTAGGTACGAACTCAGCAACGAATTTCGTGTTTGATCCTTGACCCTAACTACTGACCCACTGTTAATGAACTATTCTTCTTATCAATTGACACTATGTATATTGTATTACGATATTAAATTACAATTATGTTTTCTGATATCATAGTGACAATTCTTTGATGATTCGGATTTTAGTGTACCTCATTCAGTAGACTAATCTTTAAACTTCGTTTCTTGAATAAAAGTCGTAGGTAGGTCCATCAAGTTGTTTCATACTGTTGAAATTTATTAAGTAAGTACCTAGGTACCTAACAATGATTTCCACCCCGTTACCAAAAAAAGGTAGGTACCTAACGATATTATGACGAACTATAATGGTTTACCTATATGCACTAGTCACTACAGACTGTACTACGTGTAGTACCTAACTACCTATTCATGCAAATTATCGCAGAATAATTTAATAACTGATTATTATCAACCCATGCTATTTTATAACTAGGCTTATTAAGGTCTCTAAAGAGTTATCGATCAATCATAATAATCGCTAATTAAAGCCTGCCGATGTACTTAATAATATTGTGACAGCCCTGCCTTTCTAATGGAGGATTTTCTCAATTATAAATTACATGCATATTACCTAGGTAAGTAGGCACCTAACTATATTATATTTTTATTTTAATCTTTGACTTTATAAAGGTGTTTGCATTAATGAAAGTTGCGATATCCTCTCTTAATTTATCTCATTACTATAGGCAGAAATACTGTTTGCGAAAATTTCTATGTTTATTGTAGGTAACTATATAGATAAATTAGAAATTCACAATCGTTCAATTCTCTCAGTGAAATTTCAAATTATTTAGTAGCAGTAGGTAGGGTAACCGGTATTTCTTTAGAAATTTGCGGCACGAATTAAGGGGGGGGAGGGGAGGGAAAGGGAGGGGGGAGGTAAGGGGAGACCCCCTATAAAGTGGGGGGGTGAGGAAACCCCCCCTTCTATTTTTTTTTGAGATTATATTTATACTAGCTTACCGCCTGCGGCTTCGCCCGCTTTGACTTAAGCCTAATAAATTATATACTAAAACCTTCCTCTTGAATCACTCTATCTATTAAAAAAAACCGCATCAAAATCCGTTGCGTAGTTTGAAAGATTTAAGCATACAAAGGGACATAGGGATAGAGAAAGTGACTTTGTTTTATATTATGTAGTTAGAAATATAACGAAGATTATGGGCTTTCTTGACTGCTCCGGCGCTGCAGAACGTGGCGCTTGCCCCCGTGTACCTCGTTGCAGGCAGGAGTCTTCACTCGCCTTCGTAGCTTCGGCTTTTTGGTCGCCTTTGGCGACCAGCCTCAGCCACTCCGGCTCGCTTGACTCTGCCTGCTCCTCAGCACACGCGGGCGCCACGCTCCTCCGCGCCTCCGACTTTTTTAATACACTCTAGTGTATGACAGACAAGTACCACGTGGAATCGGGGTGGACAGATTCGGTTCTGTGATTAACAATTTGTGTGCAATATACATACCAAAAAAAAAACATTTTTTTTAAATAATTATTTATTCAAATCTTGTATACATGTTTGATACAATTTACAATGGCAATGAATGGATCCATTTTATTTTTTTCCACCCATCGTCTCCACATATTCTATAATATTATCACCGAAGTTTGCTGGGTGGTTATAGTTATCTTTTTTAAAAAATCTTTTTACAACATGCCACTGGGACTCAAATGGGTCAGAGGCAACAAATGGGTTGTCTGGTTCTGAGTGATTAACTTTTTTATGAACATACCTCAGACCAATAAAAAAGTATAGACGGAACATTGCGCTCCTACAAGTGAGGCACGTAATATGAAGACGATTCGGAAATATGAAGACGGCTGTGCGGTAGTCTGCAGCGAGTAAGCGAGCGCGCATGACGTAGTAAACAATACCTAATAATTGCGAAATTATGCCGTCCTGTGTTGTAAAGTGTTGCAAAAACAATTCCTGTTTTAAAAATAAAGCTTCTGGGATAACTTTTCACAAATAAGTAACCTATTTGCTGTATATTTTAAACAAAATCGTAAAAATACTAGACATACTTTCTCGGAACACGCCATTGTGTCAGTGTTGCAAGTTAAAAACATTATTTTTTTCCCAAAAGTAAGGGAAATCGTAATTTTTTACGAATACTAAGTACTTTACAAAGTAAGCAAAATTACTACATTACAAAAAACTGTCACAACATAAAGGGCATTAAATTATCATTAATATATTTTTGTTTTTTATAGGCATTTGGATTTTTTTTATGAGAAGTGTGTATAAAAGCGAAATATCATGTCTTTCTGAAGACAGAAGCTAGAGCATACATGGTTCGCATTATTGTCATTCATTTATCCATTCACGTATAAAATGTTGTGTGTTTTCTTAAATTAGATTTTTTTTTCATAATTGTATTTAAAATGAAAATAAATACCTAACTGTCATTAAAAGAAATTATCTTTCATTTCATACACCCAAGACAAATACATAATAAATTAATAATACACAACAATACTACATACTAATAACACTTTTCACTAAAGTATATCTCTCGCACTTGGGAGTCGCATCGCAACGCCACAGATTAGAGAATAGTTACTTCGTAACAGATACATCACTCCCATACAAAAGCTAAAATACCTACGCTATATTTACCTACAAAATGCGCCGCAACTCGGCTGCAGTAAGAAATGTACTCTACGAACACGCACCGAGAAGCGAGTTTCCCGCGCACGCCGCGTGATTGCGTCATCAAACGAAAACTTTAGGGTTGTACCGAGCGCGTAAATTAAACACAGAGTTGCTGAAACACTTAATTTTTTATTGTTAATTATATTTGTTACATTATACAATTAAAAAAAATGAAATCTTATTGATAGTAGTTGTTTCCTTCGGTTTCACCCGCGTGGACCCGCTATATGTGTCTCCTGGATAAAAAGTAGCCTGTTCCTGTTCAGGCAATTGAAAAAAAGACAATTCCTTGTTATTCATTCTTGAACTCCGACACCCGTCCACATCGCAATAACCGGGCATCTTGGTAGGGAGCGCGGGAAACGTGACGCGGGTGCGCAGTCTCGCGTGTGCCAACCAACTGCCGCTTGGGTCGGTACCGACCTACTGTGTGGTAGGCACTTATAGCGCGACCTTGAGCGAGTGACGGAGGCCTGGCAACGCTTGCAACATTTTTCTCTAGCACACATGCGCAAATCTACGATGTCTTACACCAAGTTACGCACACAAAGCCGAGACTAGTCCTCACTTATTTCGCCCCGATTGTTTGCGACAGCTCCGTCTATACTTTTTTATTGGTCTGAGGAACATACCCATATTGCCCCAAACAATCATATGCTCGCCAATAACCCGTATGAATTGTTGTCCCCTCAGCAACATGCTTTTGAATGATCTATGGTTTTTAATATGTACATTAAGACATTTGTTATCTCTTTCAAACACAATTCTTGTAGTTTTGTCAATGTAACTCAAACAATTTTGAACATAATCTCAAAAATTAAAAAAAAGATTTCTCTGTAATTACACGTTTCCGCACGAAAAGCCGCTAATGTATGTTTCGGGGCATCATTATCGATCGATAAAAATTAAAATCGCGCCGAAATTCGTGCCGCACGTTTCTAAAGTCAACCCGGGTAACCTACTGCTTCTACATAATTTGTTACTTACCTAAGTACCTACCTACTTGTGTTAAGACTTAATTGAAAATACATTCGCGGAAATTGATATCTACAGACACTACAAAATACTACAATATACCTAAATACAGGCAAACCACCAAATTAATAGGTACGTAACAATAACTTAACTTTTTAATACTCGTCGTCATCGTCATACATTCAACAGTGAAAATTAATATTTTTAACAGGGAACCATCTTACCTCCTTCTTTATTTTTCACCATTCCAATCGTTCCACCGGTATAAATAACCAACACACGCCTATCATTTTTGCCTAAAGATTTAACAGATTGCGAAGTACTAACGGATAACTCCATAAAACTCCTCGCTTTTTTCACTTTAGCCGCCACTTTTAAACTTGTAGTATTCACATCTGAATTGACACCATTTTTGAGGTTATTTAACCGCGCATTTCCATCATCGTTCAGTTCGGAAACCTTGTTTTCCATCACAGACGTTTGTAACTTTTTGATTAATTTTCACGGAACGTTATTCTATAAAATGTATAAACAATTTCAACTGGCAGATGCTGAGTGTCGAGAAAAGGAATGAATGACCTTATTGTCGCGTGCGTCGCGAGATGGCGATAGTTCTCCGTCGCATTCGTAATATAGTGCTAATTCATCGCTCGCAATGTATGAACTAGTAAGTAATAAAGAGAGGAGTACAGTAATGTATAAAATCACTTAGTTATTTTCGAAAAGTTACTATTAATTATAACTGTACCTACGTACAAAATAATATGCATTGTGCGAAATATTAGTGAGATCTATTAATAATAAAAACTATTTTTATTAAAAAAAATACGTAAATAAACTTAAGAAATATTTTAAATAGATTTTTTTTTCTGTGTAGGTAAGTGCAAATTAAACAAGGTATATATTATCGAAATTGTATGTTTATTTATTTTCGGTCGATTTAACTTTCGAATTTCGATTAACAGTCGTGGTAGGCATGACATCTCTACATGACATCTCTACAATTTATTTATAGGTAAATCGATAACGATATTTTTAGGTCCGCTCTACTCTTAAGACTCAGACTCCTCAAAGGCACGGGATAATACCTATTATGACCTATGATTATGACCAAGAAATTTATGGAGACAATAATATGTTTTGGTTTTAATGTTAACCCATTGACCACCGAGCGCCCCGATCGGGGCGCGACACAATAGATTATCTATTGTGTCTGTGATTCCGGGGACTGATGGAATTTATATAATGTCTAAAAGTTTTAACATTATGAGATATATTTTGGTGTACCTACAAGAACTCATTTTCACGTCGCAATAATTTCGTCGCAAGCACGGCTTGTAAAATATAAAAATCGACGTTATAAATTTAAGTAGGTACACTTATTCCTTGCACGTTTTATGACCGTGATTTCCAAATTAAACGGAGGTCCCGAATTCGTATCTACGTAGGCATTGTTTTTTCTGCCCTCGCGTTAACATTGCTAACGCAATATTATGTTTCCAGTTTTTTGGGCTTCCAGTAATATCGATCACTGATATATTATTATGATAACTGATGGAATATTCAAAAATGTAAAGGTTTCTTATTTCAGCTAGAAAACGAATACGTTGCGATTACTTACGTAAAATTTATAAGGAATGGTTCTTGAATATCTAATGTATTTTAAGTTTTAACTCAAATAATACCCATGTAGAAAAATTTGGATCTCCCCATCATTTTTGCTTGCTTCGCTACATGTACGTACATTTATCAAACACTGACGTTGTAAACGAATATTCCTTACATAAATTTATTTATTTATTTCATTACATCAATTACCTTTACAGGCATTAACCTAATGCGGTATTGCCTTACACTAAAACTTTACACAAAAACTTTAATAAAACAACAAAGTAACAAACTAAATAGTAATCTAAGAAATAAATTAACACAGTAAAAATACAATTAATAGCTAATAATATACAAAAGAACCTTTGCTAATTCACCCAATCGGCACGTAAAAATGTCCACTTTGCCATGGACGTCTGAGAATGCGTAGTGCTCGCACGAGGGGGGACTTCGCGAGCAGCATGGTAAATATTCAACATGAACATTATTAATTATTATTCTCCTTGAAACATAGAAGAGTAATTACTTATTACGGTCCATTGTTTTTATTTTGACAGTTAAATTAATTAAAAGCAAGACTTGATGCCAACGTATGAGATTGTATGATTATGAATTCAGTTTAAATTTATAGCACTTTATAGTGGCAAGTGCAACCTCATCGGGACAGGTTATCACGATTTTGGCAAAGACAATATAATAATTAATAATTGCATGTATACAAAGTTGCACCTTTAAACAATAGCAACTGACCGTTTGGCTTGGTTGGCCCTGCCTTCCAAGCTAGTGGTCGTGGGTTCGATTCCCACCCGGGGCAAATATTTGTATGATGAATGTGGTGATGAACATATATAGATGTTTGCTCTGTGTCTGGGTGTTAATTATCTATTTATTCAAAATTATAGTATATTAATATATGTATGTTTATCAGCTATCTGGTTTCCATAACACAAGCGAAAGCTTAGTATGGGATCAGATCGTGCCGTGTGTTAAAATGGTCCTGAAATATTTATAATATTTATTTATAATTTATACCTAGTTGCATTGAAAATAAAACAATGGAAAATACAGGTTTAAAGGCAGTGTTGGTTACAAAGGTACATTACATAAGCGACTTTTACATTTCGAAAACCTGGCTTAATTTGAAAAAGAACACTATGTACAAAACGGATGCATTTTTGCGATAACTTTTCGTGCTACTGCTACATGACTGTAAAAAGTTTAGCCGCAGTTTTTTTGATTAATTTTATGCAGCCGCTATTATTTACGTAAATTATACCTGTAACATCTAGCATCATATAGTACCTTTCTATTTGGATAGCTACCATACTATGTAGGCGTAGCTACTTTAGCGCTTTTAAGCGTGACACCGTAAAAAGTTAGTCCTAGAACATGTTATTTATATTAGCATATAAAGTGAAATCTTATTCCCCTAAGCTATAAATACTTAATTAATAAAACCACAGACATAATAAAACCTAACTCTCCAACTACAACAATGTAGTACGGTCTACACATATAAAACCTACATAGTACATAGGTATGTAGGTTTATGTTTTTAACCTAGAAAGGTTTAAAACATAAACATATAGAAAAACTACCTATTAGTGATGGTGTAGTATAATTACATTGTGACTTTGTATCTTCATTGTATGATGGTAATATGGTAAATAATGTAAACAATAAGTCAAGGATGTTAAAGTAAACAAAAGTGTAAACAAGTTACCTGTTGGCGCATCGTTAGGATCTGTCTTGTTACTTATAAGTTATAACAGTGGTTAAACTCGTGTTAAAAAGTGTAGTAGCGATGTCCTCTCCAGTACGTAGTACATGTAACTCAATGTGGTAGGTATATTTTTTTCTTAATAATATTAATCTATAACCTGTAGAATCTAGAATCTAATGAACAATTAGCGCCATCTTGTTTGAAATACGCAAAGCTATAAATGTACAAAAGATTTTTTTATTAATATATTATGATATGTAACCACATGATAATATACTTATAAACGTATATAAGGTAAGTTTGTATAAGTTAAATAGTGTAGCTAACATAACATAAGATATTTCCAAAAATCTAAAGTTCACGCCATCACGCAGTCTGATAGACGACGCGCGAAATATTTTAAAAATTTTTTCCACAAGCATAATATGATAATTCTCATTGTACGACTTTTCTTTCGCTCAAGTATAAAAATATAGACCTGCTATAGTTCCTTGTTAAAAATTAAAATAATACTATTTTTTAAGGTTTTTCTTAGTTCCAAATTTTGCTGAAGACTTCAGTGCCGACGAGTCAATCGTCTCAAACTCAATTTTTTTTTTGTTACATTGATTGCTTTTAATTGATGAGTTTATTCATATTTTTTTAATAAGATAAACAATATTTATTATTTATTTGTTACATTGATTGGTTTTAATTTATAAGTAATAAGAGGCAGAATATCTACAAAGTGTATTCAGACTCACTAGCCGCCCCGCGCTGCCGCGGCCGCGCTTGTCGCACAGATTTTGTTCGTGGTGCCTTCTCTAGTAATAATACCTCAATGACCTACCATGAGATATTTTAATTTTGAAATGCACGTGACAACACTACAATAATAAACATTACACCATCGTGAGAAACATTCACAATATTAATTATCAGTACAATCAAAATGCAATTAAAAACGAATTAACGCAAGTAAGAACGTTATTTTCACTCTTATTTGATAATTAATAATAAATCTTTATAAGTATTAGCTCTGACCCATACAAAACGCATTGTCAGTTTAAGACTTGAAAAATATAGTCAGAGTGCAAATACATAGTTCTATTTTTATCCAACATGGTATGTACGATTTATTAAAATATATTTATTAAAGTTAAGATGTCAATCATCGACTCTATGATCTTGTTTCCTTTGTTTTTTTATATTTTTATCTCAAAAATATGTGAGACATTTTCTTTAGGTACCTACCGTCCATATATTTTGTAAAATCTTAGAAAATGCCTCACATGTAATTTAAATAAAAAAGAATACATAAGTTTACTTACCAACGCCAAATTTCACTTCACTTTTTGTAAAGTTGCTGCAACATCTATCGTAACAAATAATTAAGTAATAATAATAAGTAATGCAAAATTTTTAGAACCCGCCATTCAAAATTCAAATTGGTTTTCTTTTTCTTTTCTGGAAGATTTGATTGTCCATGGACATGTTGTCTATAATAACTGTTTCTAGAAAAAAAAAGATAACCTAGAATTATTTATGATTATTTAAAAATGAAGTTATTAATTCGATATAAATGCGAAATTGTGTTTGTTTATTTATTAAAATCTACGTAATTGCAAGTGATAGGACAATAATTTTTTAACATGCATAAAATCAGTTCATTTAAATTAATAACAATATGTTTACTTATGTCAAATTTAAAACTTTTTAAAGTGAAACTTTTATTACATCGTCTCAAACTTTTTGGTCTGTGTAGCGCACGGTGTAGCGCATGTCGCGTGACGGTCGAACCGTACGATAATAAATAATTATTATCGTACAAATACGATAATTTTGTGCCTAAGTTTCACTTTTACCGTGGTTTCATAAAACCACACAACATTTTTTTTTAATAAATTATAATCTACAATGTAGATTACTTATATATAAATAATATTTATAATCTACATACCTAACTAACTAGATGCACATATTTCATTTTTTTTTTTTTCATTTTCTGAATCAATACAAATCTTGCCATGAAGTTTTACCCTATATAGAGTAAGTCTGTAGGTAAGTAGCATACATTTTATCCGCCTGTTTATAAATAGATAATTATGTAACTTCTAGCAACATTACAATCACGAATCGAGAATAATTCCATACAACACAAAAATATTTCAATAACACAGTAATCATCAAATAATGTTATAATTAATATTGTTTAGAGAGTATTAACTACGTGTATTGCCGATTGCGTACAATATGAAGAACGGACGTCCATTATCATATTATGGATACGGTCTATTTACCACCTGCCTACTAGTGGGTGGAGCCCTGTAATACCAATGGGGCTTCTAATTCTTGCTTACTAGATAAGCAGGCGTATCGGTTTAACGGTTTTTATACAGGTTTTTCATAGCTATGCGTGCTTGTTGTTGTTTACTCCATTATTGTAGGGGAGAAAATGGGCGTATTTTAACTGCTATGAATGTTGACTTAGGTCTTAGGATACCTTGCAAATATTAATGAATTTAAATCTAAGTAGGTACCTATTTATTAAAATATATCTAATATTATTTTGTTCTCAATTAGGAACGCACTCAATAACTACCTTGTGGTAGCCAAATTTTCGATCTAGGTAATAATAATTACTTGCATATCAATTAAATAACTACTTTTGTAGCGCATAAAAATTATAATATAATTTTAATATAGCTCTATCGTTTAAACAATTTACTAAATTGGTACGTCTATGTGGATCCATTATAAACAATAAAAATATAGATTATTTTTCCTACCTACCTAATAATATAGTCAAATTTTCCTGTGTCCAGTTTATTAATCGAGCATCTTTGGTAGGTATTGCCCGGTTGAAATCAAAGAAAAAATAAAATCACCAAAGAAAAAATAAAATCACAAAATTTATCCTTATCCAAGAATAAATTACTGACATATGAAGCCGGTTTTTAAAATATTATCATGCCTACTGTCTCACCGCAGCCTTTTAATTTGATAACACCCTCTCAATTTGTTAAAATTAAAGATATAAACTGTCAATTGTCAATTAATCAGAGATTGCTTTGTAGCGATAAGGCCGCCTTTTTAACCGACTTTTAAAAAAGTTGGTTTTGAATTCGACTGTATTTTTTGGGTTTGTTATCTCAAAACTTTCGGCCTGTTATGTACTTGAACTGTATTCCTAAAGCTTTATTGCATATAAAGGTATGCATCGATACGCCTTTTCGCCGATACGATACCGATACCGATACTCTTATAAAAATACTAGCGGTCCGCCCCGGCTTCGCCCGTGGTACATATGAAAAATAGATGTTGGCCGATTCTCAGACTTACCCGATATGCACAGAAAATTTCATGAGAATCGGTCCACCCGTTTCGGAGGAGTATGCAGACAACATTGTGACACGAGAATTTTATATATAAGAAGATTGGCGATACCGATACCGGTACCGATACGCTTACTGTGAATTCAAAAATGAAGGTATAATAAATAAATCACAAGTCAGATTTTTCTTTTATTAATATAAAAAGTAGACATAGGTTAATAATAAGGCCATATTTTTTGCACAATAAAATAAATTAATACCTACAAATCATAAGTTATTGTTTGTAGATATTGCTTCGTCTTGGTGTTTCTTAAATCAAGCTGCCCTTAACCAGTTTATATTATGACTGGTTTCGATCCATC
Source organism: Colias eurytheme (assembly GCA_907164685.1). Classification (NCBI taxonomy): domain Eukaryota; kingdom Metazoa; phylum Arthropoda; class Insecta; order Lepidoptera; family Pieridae; genus Colias; species Colias eurytheme. The sequence goes on from CAJQZN010040616.1 coordinate 14,172, forward strand.
ATCATCAGCAGATAGTATCAAATAATGTACAATAATAACCAGATAACTTAGAGGTACTAATACGAAAGAATTACAAACTTATTTTAATGTATATAAAGTTTATTTGACAGCCTCCTTGGTGCAGTGGTTAACGCGTGAGTGTAGAACCGAGGGGTCCTGGATTCGATACTCGACAAAAAAAATGTCTCGATCTGGCAAGACGCAGAAGACTGATCACCTACTTGTCCCTAAATAAAATCGATCACTGAAAAAGATGCACAATGCATCTGCTCCATACCGCACTTGGGGGACACATTACACAGCCTCACGCGACTTCACTTATCTAAAGTTTAAATAAATTACAAATTAAAAAAAGAGCGTGTGTGCCGAGCACACTTATCAAAAGTGAAACATCTTAGGCAAGATTCAACGATACCAAATCGTCGCCTTACTCTATCACGTGACGGTATTGCCATGACACGACCTAGAAATTTTACTCCCAATACAAAGTTCGTACCGTGATTCACATTCCGCTATATAGGTATACCCCGCCATATAAAATCGAATGTCAAAGAACTCTTGAAATATTACATCAATTAATAATCTCACTTTATTAATAAATCTACCGTGTTAATATTGTCTTCGTTCATTTATTTCTTCTTACTTGCTTTTTTTAAACACGAAATCGTCGAAGTAGGCAGGTATGTACCTATTTGTCAATATACATTTAATATCAATAAAATATAATAAAATGTTTAAATAGGTACAAACAAATGTGATATGTAATTTCTTTTCTATTTTACATGTAGGATTTGTGTATTTTATGTATTTATCTTATATATAAAATTCTCGTGTCACAATGTTAGTCTGCATACTCCTCCGATATGGGTGGACCGATTCTCATGAAATTTTCTGTACATATCGGGTAAGTCTGAGAATCGGCCAACATCTATTTTTCATATGTACCACGGGCGAAGCCGGGGCGGACCGCTAGTATGTATATATATTTCTGCTCTAGGCAGCGCTTTGTAGGTATCATGCATGTTTAAATAATAACACCAAGTAAATTTTGGCAAGCAAAACTTGCGCAAAATGTTACATAGGTACTGTTTAGACCATGCAGGTAATTTATTGCTTCAATTATATTGTATGCAACTGCAGGCAAGTGTCTTGTTTCTGCGTCTTTCGTCAAAAATTGAAAATTTAAATCTATGAATCTTATCAGCAAATACTTAGCGGACCGGCAGAGGGTAACAAGTTGAACTTTCCATATATGTATTTAGATCATTTTTTTAATAACCTAATTGGGAGGGCAAGTATCTCGCCTCGCGGCGGTGTGAAAAAAAACTCCGGCTGAGTGGCCAGACGGCCGGAGTCTAGAGCGACTGAGTGAGGAACCTTCGGACTATCCGAGCGTTATCCAGAAGGACTGCCCGCTGTAATATAACCTAATTATTATTATTGTTTACAGAGTTCATTCGACCTCTACGGTCTGATAGCGCCGGTGTTTACTCCGTTGGACGCAGCCGGGGAGGTAGACTATGACATCATACCAAAATACGCCAAGTATCTTGCTAAGCAGAAAATTACCGGAATTTTGGGTAACTATAACATTTTATGTCATGCGAATTGTTTAATTTATTGGTGTAGTATGTTAAAAAGTATCTCTATCTCTTTAGATGACTAATAAAATCAGATTTAGGAAAATAAGTACCATAACTGACTGACATACTTTAACATGAACTCGCTCGAAGATCGAAGAGACATTATTGATCTACTGTTCGTCTCTAAACTTTTTAATAATAAAATTAACTGTCCCCAATTACTAGCAAGATTCAACATTCGTGTACCAGCTAGATATCCCCGCTTTAAAATAACCCCCTTAGCTCCTCCACTCCGCAAATCCGTTTCCGGGGCCAACTCCCCACTACCCAGACTATCAAAAATTATCAATAAATACGGTGATAAAATCGACATCTTCTTCCATACACCCAACAAGCTCCGTTCTATAGTGAAGGATATACAAAAATTGAAACCTTAAATTGTTGTCATCATCTATCATCTGTTAATTAAAAATTCTTATTCTTTTAATAATAAAAATAATTTTGTATTATACTCTTAACCCTTAATTGGGCGCGCCTACAAAGTTGCATAAGCGGTCGCGTGGGGTGTGTAGCACCCCAGAATTAGGAAATAAAATAAAAAACGATTACATGCATAATCAGACTTTTATTAATTAGAACATTTGAACTTACATATTAATCAACTTTTAAACATTTCTAATAATATAATTAACTTATTTTTTTAATATGAAAAATATTTTTTACAAATCCTAGTTTTAACCGTTAACAATTTTTACAGACTACAATCATATGGTCATTGCACACATGTTTATGGCATTTAAAACATTCAGTCTTTGTTTTCCTGTCCTTACTTCTTGGACATACATGGCACCTTTTGTATGATTGCGATCGGCCTGCTTCAGAAATAGATTCTTGGTCCGAAATTTCATGCTGTCTTTTTAGTCGTTTTTGCAGCGGTCGTGGTAATGTGGGTATGCTGGCTCTTGATATTTGGCTAAATCAACAGCCAGTAACTTTAAAAATAGTCTTCGGGATATATTGGGGTCAATTTTAGATTTGTTTATTACATAGGATTTAGGAATTGATACCTGTGATATTGAAAATATGAAAAAATATCACCATCGGCCATCTTTTGGTACGTCTTCCTACATTATAAGTGGCGCACATTTGGTCGTTTGTATCAACTCACCTTTTGGTTTTATTATAAAAATGAATAATTTCGGGCTTTTTTTTCTCACCCTTTTAGTCCACGTGGTATTTTACTGGTAACCTAAAACAAAAATATCACAACATAACCTCAAAAATTTCAAAGTATTATAATTGAACACTGTTAACTTGCAAAATACAATGTTTTAAAACAGAAATAATAAAATTACCAATTGGCCACTTACTCGGAATTTAGACCACACAAACAGTCACCTGGGGTGTCGTGCACCCCAAACACGCTCTCCGAGCCCAACCGTCCACAACCGAGCGCCGCTCGCAACCGAATCGTGTACGTTTTACGTGTTTATGAAGCTACCTGGAAGAACAGCGCGCTAAATTCAAATTTTAAAAAGTTGTGAGCCTGGAAACCCGCTCTGGGGTGTATGACACCCCACGCGACCAATTAAGGGTTAAGAAAAAGCTCTGTATAATTGGCGCATGCTGTGTTAACCTCTAATTATTTGTTACTTTATCGCAAGAACTATATGTTATAATAATATAATAATTATTATATTAAGGAATCATTGTAAACAAATGTTGGTTGACCAAATAAATAAATAATAACCAAACCATAACTGTTTTGTCCTGTCAAAATAAATTTCAAGGGTCAGTCTTACTTAAATAAAACACATTGATATCGTTTTATTTAACGTTAATTTTAACATTAAAACATTTTAACGTTAACATTAAATTCTAGCAAAATTACAAGGAATAATTTTAATTCTAAAAACCGGCCAAGTGCGAGTCGGGCTCGCGCACAAAGGGTTCCGTAGCAGCAAATATAATAAATTACAGTTAAATCAACCTATCTCAAAAACTATAAGAGATACTTTGATCAAACCAAAAATCGTTGAAAGAGTTAATTAGCATGCATCACCTCTATTTTTTTTAGAATTTTATACCCCGTAGTTATAAAAATAGAGGGGGGGGGGACATACTTTTTACGACTTTGAGAGCTGATATCTCAAAAACCGTTCACTTTAAGAAAAATGTTTTTTAGAAAACTTTATATCATTTTAAAAGACCTTTCCATTGATACCCCACACGGGTATGTACATCGAAAAAAAAAGTTTCATCCCTCAGTTACATGTATGGGGGGCCCCACCCCCAATTCTTTTTTTTACTATTTAGTGTCATATTTTTGTAGCGGTTCATACAACACATATTCCCATCAAATTTCATCACTGTAGTACTTATAGTTTCCGAGTAAATCGGCTGTGACAGACGGACAGACGGACAGACGGACAGACGGACATGACGAAACTATAAGGGTTCCGTTTTTGCCATTTTGGCTACGGAACCCTAAAAATGGTCTGCTTAGTTAACACGGTCTCTTAAATTTTTATCGATTGCTTCTCGCATTTCATCTTTATTTCTTTATTATTCAGCATACTGTATATTTTATATCATCAGATCATTTTCTACCCACCTCTTAATCTATGTACTTACCACATCTCTATTGTAACGGAAGAACAGAAGATCCTTAGTACAATAGTTTGCTCAATGCTGATTTACTAGCTTCATTTTATTATTTTATTTAATCTATACTAATATTATAAAGCTGAAGAGTTTGTTTGTTTGTTTGTTTGAACGCGCTAATCTCGGGAACTACTGGTCCGATTTAAAAAAATTCTTTCGGTGTTAGAAAGCTCATTTATCGAGGAAGGTTATAGGCTATATATCATCACGCTACGACCAACAGGAGCGGAGCCACGGGCGTGAAACCGCGGGGAGCAGCTAGTAAATTATAAACGTTTATTCATCTCTCTCACAAGGGTTACAAATAATGTTTACAAACATGATAAATTATCCCTAATTTATTAACTTTATAAGAGCACGAGCCCCGAAGTTGGTTGAGAAGAACCTGTGGTACGGGTCACCAGGCCTATATTATCTAAAATACAATGAGCAGTCGTAGCGATCGAATCTGCAGCAAGCTTACATTCCAATCTATTTCATGAAAACCACCACCATCTTAATTTCACACCTCGACGTGGCCCAGGTGATCCATGACGTGTTCAGTAATTGGTACCCTTACAACCAATCACGCTACACACCGCTCGTAAAACATCTGCAAAAAACACACCGGTCAAATGCAATTATTGTGAATCGCGAGGTTTTTTCCTTGAGCGTAGGTACTTCATTATTTTCGTTATTATAAATTAATTCAACAATTAATTATTGATATTTATACAATGAAACAGCATTTACGTAGTTTAATTAACTGCTTTTTGTCTGTCATTAGTCATTATTACAAAACGGTTACGGCTTGGAAGGTGAAATAAAACTAGATAGATAGATAATTTTTTATTGCACACACACGGCACTATTAACAAAGAGTAATGATTGCATAGTTAAATATGCACTGGCGACACATTCCTTTGAATATTTATATGAAAATTAATAAGACCACCCAGACATAATTCTGCATTCCAATAATTCATTTAATATAAAAAAAAAACCTTTCACAGTTGGAGGCACGACTGGTGAATTCGCATCCCTGGATATAGAAGAAAGGAACAACATACTGGATGCCTGGGTGAGCGTCGCGAAGCCCTACAACCTGAAGGTTCTGGCCCAGGTCGGGGGAGCACCTCTGCCTGACGTCATAAAAATGGTAAGGAAAATCAGATATTAAAATAATGTGTGTTTGTGCAAGATTCTTGCAATATCCTTACTTAATAGTAAATGTGTCTTTGATTTGTCTTTTTTCTACATCGTTACGGAGCCATATTATGGTATTGTTCTGGAGATAGATGGGAGACTAGAGACTGAATAGTGATACGCAGTATGCTACTATTTAAAGCGGTAAAAACATCTTATTCTGTTAGAAATTTCCTTTTAGCACGCAAGCGAAGTAGCAGGTAACAGCTATTCATTGAATACTTTGTATGTACAAAGAAACAAACAAAACAACTACGAACGACAACCAAACACATAGTTATCAAACAAAACAACCGCATCGAGTCAAACAGTTAACCTATTTGTGGTTTTTCCTTCATTTTTTGGTTACATTACAAAGGGGTCCAATTACATTACATTGTATAGATATTAATTTAAAATGCAAAAACGCAACATTATAGCCACCTGATGGCGGGCCTTTGTATATTCATAATCGCTTCACAACAACGTCAACAATCGTACTAATAACATTGAATTACATAATTAAACAACAACAAAACGTTAAGTTTTATTCACATTAGGTACCCTGCGGTACTATAGAGGACATTAATGAGGTATTTGTTAATAATAAGTTGTTAATAGCGAACTAAAAACAAAACTCCCAACTGTTAGAATTCTTTTGAAGTCATATAATTACCTAATTGGTTAATTGCCAATTTCACAAAAGGTAAATTTTATCCCTTGTTACCTTTTACCCTGGTTGCTTGGGAGAGATCACTAATAATAATTAGTGATATCTGTGGTGATATCCGTCAAATAGGTTGAGCCGGGTATCCACTTAGGTTCGCCGTGGTTTGCGAACGCGCCCGCT
>CAJQZN010040617.1:0-24003 GCA_907164685.1 Colias eurytheme
TAAATTAAAAATGCTCTAACTTGCCCCAAAATGTGTAAGCGTATGTAATATAAGTCTAAATGCGTAATAATCAAACTAAAATTGTTATGTATTCATCTCACCTCTTATAAACTGCAGATGTTTGTGTTGAGACAACTTGTAGTTGCGCTTTTGAATATTCATATTTCTTTGCGACTTCCATTTTAATCTTATTTGGAAGATGTAATTTGAAGTAAAGCTGAATGTTGTCGGGAAAATATAAAACTAGATTATATTATTATACTTTGACTTTTTAATATTAGTGATAAAGGTTAAAGTTTCTGAGAGAAAGTTTCATTTTTACGAGTGTATTTAAACTGTTTTGTTGGATGAAATAAAATCGACCATATTTTTGCTATAGGAATAGCTATAATAGTCTATGCCTTGTATTAGCTTAAATAAAATTCATGTTTTGTTTCAGGACATTGACATTCTGTTCAAAATACTTTGGCGCAAGAGGACGTAAACAAAAGATGCACGAAAGCCTAGCTATGCTCCGCGGTTTTACTTGCAGTGCTCCGCTCTTGTTGGTCTTAGCGAGATGATAGCCTTCCTCGATGAATGGGCTATCTAACACCGTAAGAATTTTTCAAATCGGACCAGTAGCTCCCGAGATTAGCGCGTTCAAACAAACAAACAAACTCTTCAGCTTTATAACATTAAGTATAGATAATACTTATATCACGAATATATTTTTACCATACCAATTTTACATGAAATAAACTGTGATTACAAAACCTCCATTATTATTTTTCTTCTTCCTATTACCCTCCTTCTACCAAAATATGTTGCTATAATGTTATGTTCGATTAAACTTTAAAGTATTTTCATATATATGTAGTTATTTCGAAATTCCATTACATTTCATAAGACAAATTTTCCAATTAACATTTTAATTCGTATCTTTAATATTGCTCGAACATAGGGGTCAATGTACCGGAAACAAACGGATCTATACCAATCACGTGGCGGGAAAAGGTAGGTATGCCATAAACATATACCCTTGCACGTGATGGTGACCTACTTTGTTAATAGGTATGTATTTACTATTTTTGTTATATTTTTACAATTTTTGCAATAAGCCTATATATGTTATATTATGTGGATAGATTTATAAATCTTTGGCACCTATTGTATACTATAAATTACTACCCCGCGCGGCTCAGCATATGTGGATCTTAGTGTGATGATATAGCCTATAGCCATCCTCGATAAATGATCTATCTAACACCGAAAGAATTTTTCTAATCTGACCAGTAGTTCCTGAGATAAGCGCGTTCAAACAAACAAAGAAACTCTTCAGCTTTATAATATTAAGATAAAGTATAGATAAGTTAATAAATTTGGAAAAAATACAACAACAGTGAATCATTCTATAGCTGATACTTAATCTTATGGAAATCATAACATAGAAAACACATTAGACTACTAATAATTGTCACCCAAATAAAAATTATAATTGTAATACAACCGACAAATTGCTTTAATGAACCGATAAAAGAATGAGTCAAGTATGAATCATTCAATTAGTTGTTATTTATCCGTGTACACGACAATTCTATTCATCTTTATAGGTATGTGTTATTTGTGTATTTCATTATTTAAATACATTCAATGTATTACCACAGATAATATAATACTATAATAGTAACACAATATACAGATACAACCAGTAGGGAAACTACATACAACACGTTCGAAATGGCACACGCATACAAGCAAGCGTGTTTAATGATAATCGTAAGGGTATTATCACAATTGACAGATAAGAATATCCTTATTTTTGAACGTGTTGTATGAAGTTTCCCTACTGGTTGTATATCTGTATATTGTGCTGTAATTACTATCAAAATTCGTGTATATGTCGTGTATTGTCGCTTGCTGTGCAAAACAATACCGTATTTCAAGGTGCTAAGACCTAATTTGGTTTTACGTGTTTAGTTTTATTAAGTTTCCGCCAGAGGCGCTGTTGTTGAATGCATGACACGGCTCTATCGAAGCCATTTTGAATTTTATTTTTATGAGATTAGTGAAAAATATCTTAAAAGTATACAAAACGCACCACATAAATCGGTATGATTTGATTGTCGGTATTATTAAGTTTAAAATAATGGATTGATTTTCAGTTGCAATCAAAATGAAAATTTTATTTTTAAGTACAATTTTTTGAAAAGTGTGTCAATTTAAAAAAAAAGATGATAATATGAAATCAGAGCATGCACATTTTCCAAAAAATCTTCCTCTGTGCTTAGTATGATAAATAATTTATTATATACAAATCATGACACAGCTCTATCATCATCCTAAGTAATCTTTTAATTAAATAGTTAAATGCTGGAAGTTCACATAAAAACTAAAAAATCTATTGAAAAAAGAATTTATTCTCTACACACGCGCAAATTCAGGTAAACGACAACGAATAAGAAACAGTATATATTATGTATATCGTTTATTATTATTTATTATAATAATTCACCCATGAAAACTTACAACATCATTTCACATACCATTAAAATCTTGACCCTTGGAACAAAATATTGATTTTATTCGATTTGAACGAATTAAAACAAAACTAGATATTAACTGTAGGTATGCTATTTAAATAAATAGAAATAATTCAAGACATTCAGTCCGAATCCACCGCTTTCTAGCCTACAACCACGCTTTTAAAATGGGTAAGTAAATTATATAAAACTGAAGAGTTTATTTGTTTGTTTGAATGCGCTAATCTCCGAAACTACTAAACCGATTTCAAAATTTCCTTCACTATTTGATATGTACATATGCCTGAGTGCTATAGGCTGGCCTTATTAACACAGAGATGTTAAGGATAAATAAATATACAATCCAATAAGAAATCATCAGGGATTGATAACAGGGAAAGTTATACATACAATAATTCAGAATAGACTCTATGTTTAGCTCTCTTTTTCATATATAGGTACAAAAATTTCCTCGAAATATCTACATTCTATCATACGTTATATGCTATATGTACCTACATTATTTCCAACACCTATGAAGACTTTTTATATATGACTACATAAATTATAAAAGGTAACGAGGAATTTTGATGCAATTTAAAATGCATTTCACTTTGGTTTTCAGTGTGGAAAATGATAGAGCGTTATTGGTACGGTTAGACGCGTGGCAAGCAGCCCAGCAAGTAGCCCGTGCGTTTGCGGTACAAACTAAACACACTTGCACAAACAACATGTTTACATGCTTGTGCCCGTGCTTGTGCTCGTTGAATGTCACTTTGAACGCGAGCGCCTGGACCCACCCTATAAATCGTGTAGCGTCATCAATTTTCCACACTGAAAATAATGTACTTTAGTTAACCTGCTTGATTCAGATCTCCTCTACCATAAAGATAAACATTCTGATCTACAGGTTCCAAAATGTTCGCGCTGGTCTGCCTCCTCCTCATAGCGACGACAGTAGAATCCCGAATCTTCCGCGAACCACGCCGGCTTGCTGACCCTACCCCACCACCCCCTCCCTTCCAGGAAGTCACCAGCGAGAAATGCGATGTTTTCACGAATAACTTCTGTGGTACACTTGACTATTCTAACCCACAAGAACAGTTTTTTAATGGGAAGTGAATAAATGATATCGTGTAAAAGAAAGTTTTTTATTTCTCTAGAGTCAAGATAGTTTTCTTTGTGCGAAGTATGCCAAAAACAATTGATTTTGAAAAAAGACGTGTGGCACTCGTGGACTGCCGCGGTAAAGCTATTGCATAGCATGCCTTCAAGCCACACCTCCGTGCCCGTCGGAGTGGGGAGCGTGATGTTTTTTTCGTTACGGAATTTCTGGATAGGGTCCCCGCGCTCAAGGCCCGCGATAGAAGCTATGCAATAGCTTAAAAATTTAAGGAAATTTATTATTTCAATATCCTTCACTTAAATAAGAAAAGAGTGTGCGTGCCGAGCACACGTGTCAGAAGTCAAACTTCTTTGGCAAGATTCAAAGATATAAAAATCTTTGCCTTACTCCATGACGTGACAGTATTGCCATGACGCGACCTTGAAATTTTACTCTCAATGCGCCTAAAGAAGTTTCACTTCAAAAGTATAATACATAGGATTGAATAATATTTTATAATTTATTAAGCTCTACTATTGCTACCCACATTTATTTTATTTGACAAACAATTATTATTTACATAAACAAAATACATTATATAAAATCCTTATTTATTCCTTATTTATTGAGGATATTGAACGTGAGCGACGAGCGCTTGCCGTCAGATGCAACATGCTAGCACGCAGATTTTCTAAATGTAATGATAGACTGGGGTAGAAGCCTTTAAAAATAATGAAAAGATAAAAAAAATCGCAGTCGGATGAAACCCATTAGAAAAGGAGGGGAACATGATGAAAATAAAAGGAAAAATAAATTACGGTCAATCCGAGTTCGGGAAGTGGGAGGGGGGAGCTTTTAAGAGAAAAAAATGGTTTCTCTCGATTTCCGACAAAACTACAAGTCCTACAGAAAAAAGTTCAATGGCAAAGTTGTAGGTAATTAAAAGTTCTACAACTTTTGTATTCACAATTTTTTCACATAACCTCAAAATTTAGGTGAAAAATTCAAAAAACCAAGTTTTTGGTCTTTTATTTTTATCTACTTCAAAATTTATTGTTTTTCTACGAAATTTGGTGGAAACTTACTTTATTATGTCCCAAATACACTGTAATTTATTTGATTGAAAATATTTATTTCTTCGCCTTATTTTGAATTAAGTAATACCAAAAATACAACCTAATTTTCAATCGAAAAGTCACCCGTCAAAATATCAGCTTTTTTCAAAAACTGGGGGTGCCTTTTATTCATTGAAATCTCTACTTTCATATGGTGTAAAAAAAATAAACACCACTATAGTAAATGTTCTCAGGAAATGCATACAAACAGTGTGATAATGAGCTTTTACTAAATCAGGGGGGTAACCCCTTATTTTCACACTTTTACGTTTTTACATATGATATGATACATTGAAGATTTTTTGGAAAATGAAAATGAATGATAATGAAAATCGGGGATGAGGATGAACATGAAGATGAAAAAGAAAATCGAATCCGATCCAATTTCACTTTTGTTTTAGGATACATAATCGTAAACGTGTACCGTGTGAACGTGTAACAACTCAATAAGTACGGGCACTAGAAAAAAAAGTTTCAAACGAAATTTGTATGTAGAGAATAAAGTGATCTTCAAAAATGAATAGACGCATTTTATAAATTAATCCAATAATTTAATAGTTAAGTATGAGCCAATAATGATAATCTGGTTCATTAAATCCATACTAATATTATAAATGCGAAAGTAACTCTGTCTGTCTGTCTGTTACTCAATCACGCCTAAACTACTGAAACAAATTTGCATGAAATTTGGTATGGAGATATTTTGATACCCGAGAAAGGACATAGGCTACCTTTTATTGCGAAATATGTACCACGGGCGAAGCCGGGGCGGACCTCAAGTAGGCCATAAATAGTAAACGTTTAGTTTTACAAAAAAGTTCAAGGTACGTACATAGAGATAAAAGATGCGAAATTCTACTTTTTATAAATAAGTCGCAGTAACTTCTGCCCTAAAGTGGATAGTTTCCGAGATATCGGTGAAAAGCGAAGCATCACCTAGAATCTAGATCTATCAGTATTTTGTGTTTTTATGGTAATATGAACCTAAAATATTAATATAATATTATAAAATGTTATAATATAGTAGCCCCAATGTGTGTATTTATTACACACATGAATATTTACAACATAATTTCACATACCATTAAAATATTGACCCTTAACAAAAAATTGATTTCAATCGATTTGAAACAATTTAAAAAACTATTTACTGTATATTATTTAAATAAATGTAAATAATTCAAGACATTTAGTCCGAAACCACTGCATAGTCAACAACCGTGATTTAAAATGGGTAAGTAAATCAATATTATAAAACCAATATTATAAAGCTGAAGAGTTTGATTGTTTGAACGCGTTGAACTCAGGAACTATCACACCGATTTACCTTGGAATATTTTTTAATACATGCTGAATAGTTAATACTGTTTTTTAAATATTATTATAATTTTTCCCCATCTCCAATATTAATGTCAGCACCCACGGCTTTACTCAGTCATTTTTAAAGGCATGTAATATAAATATTTACTTTACTATTTTATAGGCCTTAAACGGTGTTAAAACTGTGACACATACACAAACAAACGCCCGTATCATTTTCTTACCTTTCCATTATTACTCTCATGAATCCTATCTTTATCATATACCTTTGAAAGTTGACAATCCATTTAGGAGGCACAATATTGTCTAAGGGTGCTTTTCCATCAATAATGTGCGAGGATGTTTAGCGAGGAATGTGCTTGTTAATAACCAATATTATCGCTTCAAACGCTTAACACTTCAAACTAAATGAAGAGATATGATTGGTTCTTTACAATCACATTCCTCACTATATATTTTCGCACATGATCGCACACATCATCAATGCAAAAGCACCCTTACGTCTATTCAAATGCGCATGGGCAGTGGTAGTGCGCTTACCAGTTACCATATTAACTTACCGGCCCATTTGCCAGTTAAGTTATAAATACACCTAATAATTGAACACAAACACACACACCACACATTCATTGGGTTGGCTATCCCCCCTTTTATTTTCATTTTTGCCTTTGTATAAATTTTCTTTTCATTTTTACCTTTAACAAGACCACGATGTATTAAGGGAAGGGACTGGCTCTCTTAACACAGGCTATGCCTAGCAAGAGAGCCAGAGCCTCATATTCAATATTGTACAATCAAAAGGTGAAATAAAGATTTATTTTATTTACTAGCGGTCCGCCCCGGCTTCGCCCGTGGTACATATTTACGTTTTCTCTACATAAAAACCATCCTCGTACTTCAAGGAATATAATAAAAAAAGAATTATCGAAATCGGTTCAGCCGTTCTCGAGTTATGCGCTTACCAACACATTTTGCGATTCATTTTTATATATAAGATTATTTATTTATTGCAGCATATACTGAGCTGTTTTCTTTTTTTTCAGGGTCGTATGAAACACCTCTATAAATATACTGCTTTCATTTTATGTTTTGTACGGGATAATCATGTTATTAAAATAAGTGTTTTTCTCTGTTATTGTTACTATTTCTTGTTGTGATGTTTTCTTATTTAACTATTTCTTTATGTTATGTCTATGTGTGTTGTGATGTCCTTGATAAATAAATGTTTCTTTCTTTCTTTCTAATATCTGATCTTCAGGTTCCCGAATGTTCGCGCTCTTCTGCCTTCTGCTCATGGTACTTATGGCACAGCGGTGGAAACCCGAATCTTCCACCAATCCCTCCGGCGTGTTTCACCGACCATACCACATCCGCCCTTCCTAGATCTGACCAGCGAGTAATGCGTGTTTTTACGAATAACTACAGCCCCCCTAGACAAGTGGCTTTCTATTAGCGTAAAGTTGAATAGAATAGATTATGAATGTATGAGATTGACGTAATCAATCGTCGTCGTCGTCGTAATTAAACGTCAATCTCATACATTCATAATCTATTCTATTAAACTTTACGCTAATAGAAAGCCACTTGTCTAGGGGGGCTGTATACTTGACGATTCTTAGCAACCAGTTTTATAACAATGGAAAGTGAATAAATGACATCGTGTAATAGAACGTCTTTTACTTCTCCAGATAATTTTTTATGTGCCAATGAGTATTTTTCCACCGATTATTTGCGAGGATGTGTATTGAGGGATGTGTTTGTAAATAACCATTTATAAACACACTAGGTTTCCGCCCGCGGCTTCGCCCGCGTATTCAAAGAAAAACCCGCATAGTTCCCGTTCCCGTGGGATTTCCGGGATTGCGTCATTTTCCCGGGATAAAAAGTAGCCTATGTCCTTTCTCGGGTATCAAAATATCTCCATACCAAATTCCATGAAAATTGGTTCAGTAGTTTAGGCGTGATTGAGTAACAGACAGACAGACAGAGTTACTTTCGCATTTATAATATTAGTATGGCTACACATCCTCGCACTTTATTGATGGAAAAAAGCACCCTAACAATTGTTCTTGGTGGAATTTTAATTCAGTATTACATAGAAAGGCACGTACCTATAACTTAGAGACATACCCTAAACTAAAACAATAGCGAGTTTAATGGGATAGTATAATATTTGATTATTTATAAAACTTTTAATATTCAAAACAATTATTTGCATACACAAAATACATCTATAATATTGAAATATTACGTTTTATTATTATTTTTATAAAAAGATCTAATATGTTGTTCTGTTTAAGAAATATCTCCTGAAATAAACGTACACATGTTCTGTTTTAAAATAATATAAATTTAAATTTAGTTTTGATAAAGTTTACGAAACAGATTTAATTAAAGAGATAACATTATCGAATTTTAACAAAAGTTTAAATTAACGAAAGCTAATTAATTTTATCAATCATTACTATATAGGGATTCGTTCACAGTACCTACTCTAGTTTAATATATGTACATATAATGATGTTACTAATACCTTATTACAAATTTTATGAAACATTTTATTCAAAATCATAATGTATCAATTGATAACAATAATCGGACTCGTCGAAAAATAATAATTAGTTATGTTAAATTAGTCATGAAAATTGCAGGGATTACAAAAAATAAAATTAACATGACTACCAAATCTCACATTTCAATAAAAAAACACTGACTGTAAACCAATTCGTGGAAATTGAAATCTTTTCTAGAAACTAATATGTATAAATCTTTTTAAGTTATAAATTATCTCTACAGATACGTACCTATGTACCTATTTTAAAATAATCAGATTTTCCATCATTTATTATCTGGAATACCAGAATATCAAATAAATAATCATAAGAAATATTTAAAACAGATCCAAATTACAAAAATTTCATATAATTATGTTGAATTTTGGTAATTTTTCACTTATAATACCACAAGAGCTTCAAAATTATCGGGTATTTTCCGATAGGTTCGTTGCAAACAAATGAAGGAGTCAAGTTTTTAGTGAAGGTTAAAAAATTTTTTCCTGATTTTTCCTGAAAAACTTGACGACTTTATTTGTTTGCAGGGAACCTTGAGGGAAATGCCAGATAATTTTGAAGCTCGTGTGGTATTCGGGAGATTATTTTTCCGTCCCAAATGTCGGCCAATAATTTCACAATTGAATTGAACCTGTCAGTTTGACGTCAACGACCAGAGAAAATTTTCAAAAAATTATCAGTATAATACCATGTAGGTTGTACCACGTGACGTCGAATGGTGCAATTCTATTGGTCGATATTTGGGTCGGAAAAATAATCATAAAAACTCTACCATTATAAACAAGGCTTAATATGATTAGGATCGCGTATTTAAATGAGATCCCAAATCGTCAAATTTCACAAGAGGAGCGACCATGGCCTCCCTGTATACATTAATCCTAGCAGCTATAGTTTTTGACACCGGATTCTCTCATGTTTTGGGTATGTTTTATTTTAAATTCGTATTTTTGTGTCATGTGAAAATGTGCATCTCTATTCAAGAAAATTTTGCTATGTGTTATTGTACAACCTGCTACTATTATTATAAACGCGAAAGTTTATAAATAGTTTCGTGTGAAAATGTTTGTATGTACGTTTGTTAATATTTCACGCTAAAACTACCGCACCGATTTTTATTATACTAACCAAAACTGTATCTCAAACTCAAACATTTATTTATTCAATTAGACTTCTTCCAGAAGCACTTTTGAATCGTCATTACATTCTTTAAATTTACCACCGATTCGGAAAGCAGTATCTATGGAGAAGAACCGGCAAGAAACTCCATAGTTGCTCTTTTAAAGTCATGTCCAATATATTGTCCTGTATATTTCTATATATCCTACTATCATTATAAAGGCGAAAGATTACATGAATGTATGTACGTTTGTTAATCTTCAACATGAAAACCACGGATTGTGAATAAACTTGATAGTGATGTAGCTTATTGTTCCAGAGTAACTTATACTTAAAAAATACTGGCTTTACTCTGGATACTATACACATTACATCTATAATATAAAAATCAATCGCAAAATGTGTTGGTAAGCGCATAACTCGAGAACGGGTGGACCGATTTCGATAATTCTTTTTTTATTATATTCTTTGAAGTACCAGGACGGTTCTTATGTAGAGAAAACATAAAAGCCGGGGCGGACCGCTAGTATACTATACATATCACACTGGATAAAATAGAGGACAGTATCAAAATCTCTTATTTATTAGTTATTACCAACAAGTTGACAAGACGTCCATAAAAATCAATTTAATTTTTATTTCTTTTAGAATTCGGAGATAATATGGAGCTGATGTGGCCGCCTGAGTACCACTTCAAAGGCGAAAGGACCGGGCTTACAACAGGACTCATAGAACCTTTTGAAATATGGTAAAATAAACTAAAATCCATACTAATATTATAAATGCGAAAGTAACTCTGTCTGTCTGTTACTCAATCACGCCTTAACTACTGAACCAATTTGCATGAAATTTGGTATAGAGATATTTTGATATCCGAGAAAGGACATAGGCTACTTTTTATCCCGGGAAATAGGATAGGTTTTATCCCGGAAATCCCACGGTAACGGGAACTATGCGGGTTATTCTTTAACTGCGCGGGCGAAGCTGCGGGTGGAAAGCTAGTAATAAATAATTTTCTTAATTAATTAGGTTTGTCTTGGAATAAACTCTACCCATAATACATTGCTGTTAATTTAAGCCGATAAGATTAAGTTTTCAATTGCGTCTAATAATATGATGTAGTAATAAAGAAAATTTTCATTTAATTTTCATTAATTATTCTCATACATCATAATATAATACCCATATACAATATATATCTTCTAATTCTGTCGATAACTGTTCAATGAACTCAAAAATTAAAATTTCCTCGAGCAAAGTCAAATCTATGAAAAAGAAATTGAAATTATCTCAATGTTTCTAAAATAGAAAAAATTACAGGTACAGTTCAGAACACAATAGGTCCCGAATCGATTACTACGATGGAACTGTAACGCAATACTACATCGGGAATGCCGAAGATGAATATGGATATGAGTATAAGGTACCTAATACCTATATCAAATTAATAAATAACAAGTGATAACTGCGTTAAAAACAACCGACTTCAAACTTGCACTTGCAACATTTACAAATACAGACAAAAATGCCCATAAAATAAAAACTACTCTGCCCATCCGAATAAAATTTTTATGGGACCAATTCGACACCATCCCGCATCGAACAAAAAAAGAATCACGTAAATCGGTTCAGAAACCTCGGAGTAATCGGTGTACATACATAAAATAAAAAAAAATAAAAAAAAAACATACCGGCCGAATTGATAACCTCCTCCTTTTTTTTGAAGTCGGTTAAAAAATACTTTCTACTAATATTATAAACGCGAAAGTTTGTGAGGATGTATCACTCTTTCACGCAAATACTACTGAAACGGTTACAATGAAATTTAGCATATAGGATAACGGGACTAACACATAGGTTAGGTCTTATCCCAGAAATCCCACGGGAACGGGAACTATGCGGGTTCTTGAAAACGCGGGCGAAGCCGCGGGCGGAAAGATAATATATTTTAAAGCTGAAAGGTTTGTTTGTTTGCTTGTAGTATACAAGATATAGAACATAGTGCATTAAGTGCGCTCATCTCAAAAACCACTAGACCGATTTGCAATTAAAATTTTTGCGAATAAATAAATGCGAATTATTCGCAAAAGATGTGAGTCAGAAAGAAACAATAAAATAAAGTTCATTACAACTTGCAAGTTATTTACGACCATATTATTGATTTTTTTTTTATTATTAAACCAATGCAGTCGTTTCCTGTATGGACGGAAGAAGAGAAAAACAACAGGCTCTGCTACCGAGGCCTTTTAGAGGAGGAAGTTACTAATTTCCTACCATCTGATAACTTCACGTATGAAGGTTAGTATTATAACTCAAAAAAGTATGTGCCGAGCACACGTGTCAGAAGTGAAACTTCTAAATAATAAATACAGATGTTATTACGAATTTTTTCACCCAACATTTTATATCTTACGCAAAGACGATTCGCAAATCACAAATTGCTTTTTAAATCCGTTAAAAACATAAAATTCTTATTTTACTATAGTTAATTAATCTTATCATTAACAGGTGATACCACATTTGACGGGAAAGACGTGGAAATCTGGAAAAACTCAGAAATAGACGAATATGGTCGACGAATCGACGATGTTCTTTATGTATATCGTGATGGCAATTATCATCTGCCTTTGAGGTATCGTATATTTCTTGAAACTTTAAGTTCAAGTTTTAAAAGGTATTTTCAGACTCTGAAAAATTTATTAATTAGCCTTTTTAACTATTTTTGAGTTAAATTTTCATTTTTCATTTTAACTGACAGATAAGATAAACAAAACATATCCATAAGTTGTGCAACACGCTTTGCCGATAATACAAATATTTCAGTTTAACTTTGGCTGGTTTCGAATTATACTTTTTTTGTTAGATTCCTACTTAATAAGCTTGTATTTTTAATGTATAATAAATAAATTACACGTATTTATAATTTAGGTTCGAAAGAAAGAAGCGTATTATCGCAACTGGCGCTTTGGCCAAACATTTTGTGTCCATATTCCATGACTACAGCGCTCCAGATGTGTCTAAATTGGACGTGGAAAAAGGTATTTTATACTTATATTATAAAACTGAAGAGTTTGTTTGTTTGAACGCCCTAATCTCGGGAACTACTGGTCCGATTTGAAAAATATTTCGGTGTTTTTGGAATGCAATTAAAATTAAGAATAGAGTAAAAGTAGAGCTTGTGATATAATTGCTTTTTATTAAAAAAGAAACAAAGATTCTTAAAATAAATTGTTTTGACGTTTTGAATTCAGTAATTTACCTCTGTTAAAAACTTTCAACTGACAAAAAATAAATTTATAACCAGTCAAGTACCTATCGTATATTTTTCCAGAAAT
This sequence comes from Colias eurytheme, assembly GCA_907164685.1. Lineage (NCBI taxonomy): Eukaryota > Metazoa > Arthropoda > Insecta > Lepidoptera > Pieridae > Colias > Colias eurytheme. Next base: position 13,063 of record CAJQZN010040617.1, read on the forward strand.
CAGATCTTCTTATATATAAAATTCTCGTGTCACAATGTTAGTCTGCATACTCCTCCGAAACGGGTGGACCGATTCTCATGAAATTTTCTGTGCATATCGGGTAAGTCTGAGAATCGGCCAACATCTATTTTTCATATGTACCACGGGCGAAGCCGGGGCGGACCGCTAGTAATTAATAAAATTTCTATATACAAATATTGACTCTACATAATATTTTTATAGACAAAGACTGCGAAGACGCGAAGGAAGCAGTTATTGACTTCCATAAGAAGATGGAATTATTACATCCTGACATTTCATCTCATGTGGATGAAGCTTTCGACAGGTAAACTTACTATCGATATATATCTTCTTATATATACTTAAAAATGAATCGCAAAATGTGTTGGTAAGCGCATAACTCGAGAACGGCTGAACCGATTTCGATAATTCTTTTTTATTATATTCCTTGAAGTACGAGGATGGTTTTTATGTAGAGAAAACGTAAATATGTACCACGGGCGAAGCCGGGGCGGACCGCTAGTTTCATATAAAAAAATATCGTTAAGAAATGATGTTAAGTAGTATCCTTTTTTAGATAAGCATAATATACCTAAGTACTTAATTTACTAACTTTGAACTCAAAAAAAAACAAATAATATATTATTTGTCCTTAAAGGTATTTTTTATTCCAGTTATAAGAAACATCACAACAAAAACTACAAAGTCAGCGAACATGAATTGAGAAAAATGATTTTTAGAGAAAATTGGAAGTAAGTTAAACATGTATTTTATAAATAATTTTGAAATAAAAATTTGGTCTTCAGTTTAATAAATTCGCAGTAAAAATTAATTTTTGCACTATAAAGGTAGAGCCAGATAACATATCTACTAAAAATTAAATAAGTAGCAAACAGTCATTCAGAACAAAAAAAATAATTTTAGTTGACTTTAAAATGATAATGCTTTTTGTTTTCTACTAAATATTTCATGTATATGTATATGAACATCACATTTAGGCATATTTTAAGCCTTAGGTACTTGCCATTCTACTACTTACGGTTAATTATTTTATACCCGTTTTATTATTCTAGAAAAGTCCGAGAACACAATAAAAAGAACTTGAGCTACAGAATGGGCATCAACGAATTCTCTGACAAAACTGCCGAAGAACTTGGCTATCTAACAGCCACTAGGTTTAACGATCACATCCAGGGTACAGAGACCTTCCAGTACACTGAAGCGGAACTTGAAGATATGGTCAAGGATCTGCCAGAAAACTTTGATCTCAGAATCGAGGGATACATAAGTAAAATTAAAAGTAAGTCCTTTTCACTTTAATAATAGGAGCAAATTGAACAATGATACTTTGGTGTTGTATTGGATGTATTAGGTGATAAATGAAATAAGACAAGATAATGAATTGAACTTATTCAAGACATCTTAATAAAACAAATAATAACGGCGTATTTTGAGCCAAATCTGCTGTGAATATTATGTGTTTTAGGTACCTACATAATAAAAGTTTACATAAATGTAATGGTCTACCAGCCAGGTGCAAATTTCATCTTTAATTTCTTCTGAGCTGAAAATTGGTACAATGATTAAGATGAGCATAATATCATTAAGCATTGTAACTGCAGATCCGTTGGTGGATTGAGCACAAACATTTGTATATTTATTTATTTATTTATTTATTTATATAAGGCACAGTTACAGGATATAATCCAAGAACATTTACATCAACTTACTAAATTAAACAATATCAAGATTACAACCCAATTAAAACTGCACACAACATTTAAATCATTACAATAACATAAAAAAGTGAATACAGTAACTACATACCATCATTAATTATATACTCTACAACTCTACAAAACATATAAAAGCAATAAGAAAACATCTAAAGTGTTTCCTTAAGATTTACAAATACCTTTATACCTTTACACCTTCTACAGATCAGGACTCATGCGGATCCTGCTGGGCATTTTGCACAACTGCAGCCGTGGAAGGTGCTCTAACTCGGAACAATGGAGGCAGACGATTGGACCTCAGTGAGCAGTCGCTGGTGGACTGTGCTTGGGAGTAAGTTGATTATTTATACGAGGAAATTGTTATTAAATACGATACTTTTTATTTGGATAAAAGAACACAACGGTCATGCATGCTTTAAATATAAAAATTTATATAATTAAAAAGGATAACAAAACATGTTCTATAAGTAAAAACAATATATAAAATAACAAGCTTTTTTTTACAATTAAATAAGAGAACTTCATAGTCACACGTATAACATTTATTTTTCCTTTTTTTATCCCTTACCTTGGGTAGCCTGGAAGAGATCGCTGATAAGTGATAAGGCCGCTTATGTACTGTATTAATCCGGCTTTTGTATACTTGTAAATATTTTTAACGTGATGCGGTGCATTAAATTGTTAGATAAATAAACTGTGTAAAAGATATGATAGTAGGTCAAACTTGGTCAATAGTAGCTCGAACTATTGCAGGAACGTAACTAGGCTATTTAAGTTTGCAAACTAGGTTACAGCTCACTAGCAATTTATGCAGGAAATTTGATGAAATTCCATCCATCCATCAATATGAAACATATTACGGGGCATTTACACCAAACGAACATAGAGCTAGAGCAAGAGCATTCTTTCGTGATCTTTTAGTGTAAATGAAAACTCGTATTCAGTGTTGTTCAGTATTAGAACATTATTTATAATCTTTTCGAACGCATTAAGAACAACGAAAGAATGCCTACGCCTGTTTACACAAAGAATTTGACATAGTGGGGTTATAATGAGCATTCGCTCGTTTGATGTAAATGCACAGCTGTGTTATATTCAGCTACTCATGTATGTAGGTATATAATTTGATAAGGTTCTCGTCAAAGCGTACTTTCATCTTAGAAAATGATATGATTTAATTTAAGTTAGTCTATTTTATTAACCGACTTCAAATAAAAGGAGGAGGTTATCAATTCGGCCGGTATGTTTTTTTTTATGTATGTACACCGATTACTCCGAGGTTTCTGAACCGATTTACGTGATTCTTTTTTTGTTCGATGCGGGATGGTGTCGAATTGGTCCCATAAAAATTTTATTCGGATAGGCCCAGTAGTTTTTACTTTATGAGCATTTTTGTCTGTATTTGTAAATGTTGCAAGTGCAAGTTTGAAGTCGGTTGTTTTTATGGCAGTTATGTCTTGTTATTTCAAAATTCATTTTTTTCCTTTGTGAACCTTTTTCCTCTTTTTCCAGATATAGCAGTATGGGCTGTGACGGCGGAGATTTGGAGGGTGCTTTCAAATACGTTTTGAAGCATGGCATTCCTACTGAACAAGAATATGGTCTTTACATGGCTGAGGTATGTAGTTTATTTATAAGTATCTTACTAATGGACCAAAATAAATATGCTAAAATTCGGCCTTCTACATTAATAACGTCACACCTGAAAGATTTCCACTGCACGTATCACCACAGAAAACTAAATAGTCACGTATCACAATTAAACATACATACGATAAAGCCTAGTAATACGAAAATAAAATGAAAATAGCAATATGTAGCCAGCTATCATAAGTAAGGCCCAGTTTTACAATTAACTGAAAGCCTATTTAATACTTTTTGCTCTATACCTCTTTTCCTACATTATTTAACACTAGCTGCGCTTCGCGGTGTCACCCGCGTGGTTCCGCTCCTGTTAATCTTAGCGTAATGATATATAGCCTATAGCCTTCCTCGATAAATGGGCTATCTAACACCGAAAGAATTTTTCAAATCGGACTAGTAGTTCCTGAGATTAGCGCTTTCAAACAAATAAACAAACTCTTCAGCTTAATAATATTAAAGTATAGATTTTAACTAACACATCTAAACAGAACATAGCTTATTAACTTATATTTCCACCAGGATGGCTACTGCCACATAGAGAACGTGACAGACACATACACAATACGCGGCTTCGGTCTAGTTCCCCCGAACAGCGTGAACGCCATGAAGTACGCGCTATACAAGTACGGGCCACTCAGCGTGGGCGTACACGCTGGGGACAACATGATGATGTACTCTAATGGGATCTTTTATGAACCTGATTGGTGAGTAGAGAACATGATAGACACATACACAATACGCGGCTTCAGTCTAGTTCCCCTCAATAGCGTGAACGCCATGAAGTACGCGCTGTACATATACGGGCCACTCAGCGTGGGCGTACAAGCTGGGGACAGCATGATGATGTACTCTAACGGGATCTTTTACGAACCTGATTGGTGAGTAAATCTCCTATATAAAATGTTGAGAATGTTTGGGCACCATTTTTAACAATAATTGCTGAACAAATAAAAAACAAATGCTTATAGTTTTTTGGATATTTCTTCTATTGAATTGGGAACCGTTTTATTTTCAATTTTCATTCAGTATTTATAAGATATTAAATAATTCTTGTCTTATGGTTCATCATAGAACTTATTTTGAATGCATAAAAAAGTGAATGCAAAATCTGAAACGTTGCCTTGCAGAGATCGCTCTTAAAAGATAAGGTATCGCTCTTAAAAGATAAGGTATTTGACAATTAAAATTTTATTTTCTTTTGGATCCACCATGTGGACATTTAGTGTACTGTTTTGTATTGCAGTGTATTGCATTGCATTGCATTGTATTGCATTGCATTTTATTGTATAACATTCTTCCAGCAACGACCGACCACAGAACCACGGCGTGGTTGCTGTGGGCTACGGAGTCAGGGATGGCGACCTTTACTGGATTATCAAGAACTCCTGGGGAGAGCAGTGGGGAGAAGACGGGTACATGCTCATATCAGCTACGAACAATAACTGCCATGTGATGGCAAATGCTATATATCCTGTTGTTTAGATGTTGTTTTAAGTTTTAGCGTAAATAAACACGTGCAATCGATGTTTGGTTTTTTATTGGCATAGCCAACAACTAATAAGGAAAGGAGAGGAGTAATAAATCATAATTTCCCGAACAGCTGCCATGAATGAGCCTTCTGAATTATAACATCGATTCTGTAGGTATCTGGCTGTATCTGGTTTTAAATTAAACTGGATTTTTTATTATTGTTGTTAACAGCTGATAACAGTCAAATCCCAGTAATCGACAACATAAACAATACGATATAATTTGACTCATACTTCCGTTAACACATTGTGTTTATACTTAGCTTATGTGGTAAAATCCCCGCTTATTAACTATAATTAATTCAAATTAATGCCACATTTAGTTACTAAAAATATCAATTACACATTTCTTTCATCACACAATCACTGAATTTCCCGCGTTTTTTTTGACATTGTTCGTAAATCGTATTATAAACAAAGAAGTCCTTTATTAGAATAACTGTTAAATATAACCGGTAAAATATTATTCGGGTCACTTACGGTACCGATTCGTATATAAGTCTGTGAGATTTGTTAATAATCTGTGATTATCGGAAGCAATCATTCAATACGCAATTATTATTTTAATGACAAGATGAAAATAACTGTAAGTATTTATTATATTACTTTGTATATGTGCAGTAACCATACTATTATAAATACGAAATGTGTGTATGTATGTATGTTACGCTTTCCTGATTAAACAATAGATAGTACTTATTTGACAGTATTCGGGATGAAAATAGTTGAAATTCATTAACTATTTTCATTTTTAATTGTATAAAATTAAATTGTGAGTTTGTAATTCATTGTATTTGTAACAAAAAGCTGTTGTATACGCAAACAACATCGTATGTATTTGTTTTCCTCGAATATTATGTGTATTTAATATTATTCGTTTTCATTATCACTAGTTTTTACGACGTGTGAAATCAATGAAATAAACAAATATGAAATGGTATTTAATTATTATGATAATAATACATTTACAGCTAATACGTGTAAATAATGTCACTTTACATTATATGTATATCTTACAAATTATGTATACTGTAATATATATAGGTATATGTATACTATAATTATGTTTACAATAATAGATCTATCTACTCGACAAAAATTATTCGCCCGCTTGCCCCGACCAAAACAACTATAGTTTTACAATGAATAAACATTAAAAAATACATTATAAAAGTATAATAAATTTTTCAGGTACTAATCGTGCTGGCTCTCCTACAATCATCTCTATCAGCTCCAAAAGGCAAGATAACTGACTTAGAAACGGCATATATAGACAAGCTGAATAAACCCTGGTTCGTTCCGCACCCACCGTCCCAATATCCCAGAAAAGGTGAAGCTCTGTGTAAGGGTAGACCATGTAAACCGAGCGGGATCGCGTGTGAAGATTGTCAAGTGAATGTACCTATTGATGTCAATTGGAGATGATGTTTAATAAATTATTGAATTTTTGTGCTGTTCTTCATTTATAATTCCGTGTCGTCTTTTAACTCTTGGTAGAGCGTAAATTTTTTTATATTAATCTAGTATGTTTATTGAAAATCTAAATTGTTCATGAAAGTATTTGAATATGTTATTCAAGGTTATTCAGAAAAACGTAGTTATCAAATTAAAAAAATACTCTAGATGTTCTTTAATAACAAACAAAAACCTTGTCTAAATTAATTCAATTCTTTAATTAAATATCATTAAGCGTTTTTCAAGAAACAATATTTAATGCCTACTTAACTAAGCTAGACATATTTTAAATTAAATTTCTATAAAACATCGATACTTTGTATCTTAGTATAGGTACTTACATATAATTATTTTATTGACCATTTCCCTTCTATTGTCTACCTACCGAGTACTGAATATTGTATAATTTAGAAAAAATAATAATTTCTAAGAAACTATTTCCAACATTCTCACAAACATTGTACATACTGCAATTTCAACAATAACAAGAATTTTAACGCAACACATAACGCCTACGTAAATTACACTTTACTATTATAAAAGTAACAATTTTCTTACGTTACTAGCACGCGATCCTTATTAAGATACTCTTTATCTATAATAATCTGTGTATGTAGCAACACTGGCTTTGTGAAGAAATAATCGTCGCTAGTTCCAAATTTAAGTTTATTTTTTTTCAAACAGAGAGGTTATGGTTGCTCTATGCTGCTTAGCTTTATAAAATGTCTTCTTACTTATTAACAGAAAATATTTTAAAATATTAGTAGATACTTTCGTGATATAGAACCCATACCTAAGCTTATATAGGGATATAGAATACATATACCTATCACTTTAAAGATATAAAAAGTGAAATTTGAAAGGCGAAAGTTGCAACCCTTATATGAGAAAATTATAATAAAACAAAATATTATGTCTACCACCGTTCAAACATCTGTGAAAAAAACTTACTAAAAAAAAACGTGAACGAAGTCACCAGCTAGTCTTCAATACTACATTTTTACAGATTTATGAAAGAAGAAGTTTAATTAGCGAGATTTTACAAGAAAATCTTATATCGAACGTGGTCAAGGGTAAGAACTTGATCTTTAACACGTTCGCGGACAGTAACGACCACTGGCGTCTAGACAGCTAAAAGTGATACGACAGTACGTCTGTCGACGTATCAGTTTTTACTTGCATAAAATCAGTACGCCAAACGACGAGCGATTTTTCATACTATCATAAAGAACGGCATGTTGTACTGTCATCACAGGTATAATTACGACTTTTGTACTGTCACTGCATTATTTACAAAAATTCGTCAAAGGAAGGTACTTCCACGCATACATTCATATTTTTTTACCCCTCTCCCCGCGCACACTACGCCCGTGGGCGTCATGTTTGCATACGGTTAGTCGAGTACTGCGCCGCTGCGGTGATCCCGCGTGCCGCGTGTGAATTGTTGTTTAGAAATTGAGTATTTTGTTTCCAACGTAATTTAATTGTTTTACTCATACTGGATGTACTAATTCAAGTCTAGTTGCTTATGTAAACAACATATTTATGTTGCTATTGTTTGTTGTGAACACGATTTTGTTGAACTAAATTTGTAATGAATATTTTTGCAAATGGCGTCTCGAGACTCGTTCGAAAAAGAACAAAAACGTCTTCAAGACCTGTTTGATGCAGCGTCTACCCCTGAATCGAGTCCATACCCATTTGCTGATGATGGTGACTATGAATCTGACGCTGAGTACTTACGACGTTTACGCCTATATCCGTTCTGTCATATCATATGGTTTTTTAACCATGTGTTGTAACACTACGCCCCTGGGCAATGTATGAAAAAAAGTAGTGTCTCAGTAGCTGCAACCTGTAAACCAGTACTGTCCGCGAACGTGTTAACCTTGTAGTAATGTGATCAAAACTAAGAAAAACAACAATAAATCTTATTTTATAGTGTTTCATCACACTTTGCTTACTGAATACTAATGCTGGTAAATTTTTACCGAGACCTACCAACAGCACATGAATATAGAGTAGGAAAATACGAAAGTATGTGCAAAATATAGCGATGTTTTTATTTTGTTACATATTTTATAAAAAGTAACCAGATAGTTCGTAGCAAAAATAAAAGTTAAATTATATAGGTACATAAAATATTACCCATATACTTATTCATAAAGAACCTGTAAAGAGGCATTTAATTAGCGAAGCAATATTGTGAAAACAAACGATTCCCGACTTACGACGATCAAAAAGGAAATTTCAATAATATATCTTCAATTAAAATGTGTAGGTATAGATAAAAGTTCTATCAACCTTTGTAGATTGTAGAAGCCAAATTCTCTACATTTTTGGTACATTATCGTATTTCGCAAAAATTATTCGTCTCTTTTAAGATATGTCATTAAGTACGTACTTTTCTGACCCACTTACTACAATTTGATATGACCATAGAGAACGTATATTCACTAGACACATTCGAAACCTGGCTGTATGCAGCCGTAGCCACTTAAAAAAAACATTGCGCGTTTTTATCTAAATTTCGCGCCATTGTATCATGACAAAGACACGAGTTAGTCGGCGTTAATTTGAAAAATGTTCACGGATTATTTTGTCATTGTTCGCTAAATAGGGAAATAATATAGCAGATGCCAATGGCAAGGAACGTTTGATTCTTGAATGATGGCAGTCGTTTAACTTTTCCCGAAGATGATTTTTTGAAAATGTGTCATGTGCGTGTTTTGTTTTTGTGTTTTATTCTTAATTTGTGTGTGAAATGTGACGATCCGAGAGCGGAAATAGGATATCCGAAAGGCTTGATGTCAGTATGTATGTATGTTCAAATAATTAGAATTGTATAAATTACTTTTTTTGTATAAAAAACATTTTACTAATAACTCTCAATTTCAAATTTATGATAAGTCTTCATTCATAAATGTCTATATGAGTGTTTATAAATTCTTTTTAGATCTCAATTATTATTATTTATTATTCATAAAGAACATTTCATTGTTTATGGTTTGGACGTGCTCTTTTATGCAAATAAAAGTCTCTTTAAAATAAAGTTCATACTAGTTGAGTTAAATGAAAAATCCTTGACATAGAGCCTGCGTTGGCTTGCATAGAGCACGAAGATGAGATTTTATCAAAATTCAAATTACATTTCTTCCCTTTTAAATATTGCGTAACTTGGTTTTTTACTATTCTATAATTTAAAAAAAATGATTAAGATACAGCTGAAAATAAACATCCAAGAAAATAATAACTTTGAAGTACATTTAGTCAGATAAAATAGAAGTGCGACATAGTTGAATGGAGCCGACCGGTTATTTCATAAGCTGCAACAAGATCTAAATAGCTGTTGGACTTTAAGTTGTTCAATGTACTTTACCTTCAAGTTATTTTAAAACCCTAAAATCTCCGAGTCATACACTAAATACGAAGACTTTTTATCGACTTTCAGAATATTTAGAAATTCCACAAAGTATTCGTTTCAATAAATAAAAATCAGGTCAATAGTATATTTTTTTTATATGATTGTGCTTTGAGAATATTGAAAAAGATTAAGGATTCATAAAAAGATGTTGCATGCAAATACATGGTATAATTTCGCCATTAACATTAATTGTAAACGGCGAAATTATACGAAATAATTTTTCAAACGTCTTTGTCAGTTTACAAACGTTCGCAATAGTACTATTTTGCGATATATTATACTAGCTGATACACACAACTTCGGCTGCTCTCAAAATGAATATTTTTGCAACATTTTTCAGGGCTGCTCCGCTACAATTGGTCGTAACGTTATAAATAGCCACTCCAATACAATAATTATTTTTCAATTCAAAAGAGTAGTTAAGAAATTTAAATGCGATAATGTTTAGTCAAAAAAATTATACCTGTTATAATTAGGTATAATGTACAAAAAAAAAGAATTAAATAGAAATGTTTATTTATGTTTTATGTGTCAATGTGGTGTACCTAATAAATAATTTTCTTTCTTCCAAATAAACCTCAATGCTGAAAGATATCATAACTCTAGGTCCCGGATCAACAAAACCGGCGTCCATACCTCGCAGTCAGTTGAGGTACTTACATTTTGTGGTTCAAGGGCATGGAAGTCGCCAGAAATATACCTACTGGACGGCTAAGAACATTGCCAAGGATCCTCGTGTGGATTTCCACAGGTAAAACTGGTAAAAGTACCTATAAATTCATTTTACAGGTTATTTTACAGCCTAGTTAAGAAAATAAATATCTAATAACGATTAAACATTCACATTTTCTCTTAGGAAAATTACAACCAGCTAAAAGGCCACAATCACGATTCCTAATTTAGCTTCCATTTTGTAGACTGCAGTGCTATCATCTTCCTCAATTTTCCAAGTACACCAAAAATTCTTACCCTCTCCTATTCTTGTAGATAGTTAGATACCTACAGTAAATGAAATAAACACACCTTTTTAATTTAGGGTAGATACTAAATAGGTACAATTTATGCCCAGAAATAACTGTTTTTTTAGTATTCATTGATATCGCTTATTAAGGGCTTGGTCTAGTAGTGCAAACAAATGCATCCTGTCATCCTA
>CAJQZN010040617.1:24403-67422 GCA_907164685.1 Colias eurytheme
TTGATATCTTCAACTTCATGTTTATATAACTGATCAACTTTTACAAAGAAATTTGGACGAAATATAAAAAAAAATAAGCTTTCCATACAAAATGCATAACTCTATACATTTTTTTCGACCTAAGTTTCTTAGTGAAAGTTGTTCAGTTTAACTAATAAAACGGATAAACAAATTTTGTATATAATAAAAAAAATGTAATGTTTGTGTTAAAAAATTATGAAATAGAAAAATACGCAAATGAAAACAAAAGATATTTATTTCTGACTAGCTTCCGCCCGCGACTCCGTCCGCGCGGATGTCAGTCTTCGCGTCTTCTACAGATTTATTATATTATGTATAATATATAGATTTATATTTATAAACCTAATAAATCTTTTGCTAGCATTCTGATGCTTTATCGGTTGCACTGGATTTATCTCTTTTTTTTCAATCGCTTGAATGATATAGGATGGGTCCTTGATGGCATCGAATGCTGAAGTCTCGAATCAATCAATTCTGACAGTAGGCAATTTATGTAAAATCTTGATAATGGTCCATCATTTTATTTTGCCTAAACGTTACATACTTTTTTATATATTCTATTTTTAACGAATGATTCACTCCAGTCCAAACAGCAAATAAGCAGACTTCTGCTTCTGCAACGTTTAGTTGTCCCTGAATTTGGAAAAAATAGTCATGATTCTTATCTATGACAAAAGTGTTATTTTTTGCATTGTATTTCAAATATTAAATTTTTTTTAACCGCATCTTCCGCATTCATGTCTTTTGCCGGAATTAGACATTTAACTTCTACTAGTCCCATTTTCCCTTTTTGATATGGGAGTGTATAAAGTAAATTTTTTAGATATTTCTCGTTATACTTTTAAAAAGTTATTATTGTCATTTTGCTCATTAGGTAAAGTAATTTCGATATCAGTTTTAAGTTTTTTGATACCTGCAATAATAACGTCATAATCGCCTGCACATACTTATCGATTACACCCTGTATACAATCCACCATCCACATTCATAATGTTTTCCTGTCCTCCTCTCCTTTACGCTGTTCACCGATACATTTTAAATGAGTAAATCTGCTACCACTGAAGGATGTTTCATTGTGATCAGCAAATTTTCACCACTGTTGTCGATTATTTGTTTTTCATTTTTAATCAGCAATTGGGAATCATCAGTTTTGTTTTTTGCAGATTGGTGATGTACCCTAACAATACGTCGAAAAGGGAAAGCATCAACGAATTATCGTTTTCGTCCTCTTTTTTTATTCTTCGCGTCTCTGTTACTTCTGTTTGTTTAGTTCTCAACACCCACTGAATTTTCTATGTTATTGTGATCTTCCATTACATCTGAGTTTTGATGATGTGATGATAATCCATTCGTTTTAATATTGGTACTTAGAGTTGGTAGACTAAACTAGAAATGGCGGACTAAATTTGTCAGCGCGTCTGTAAGATCAGAATATAAAACCAACATCCTGTATTTAAGTTACAAAATTAATAATCAAACAACATGCCGCTACGTTGAAAATGACTAGAAGAAAAAATTAAAACACCTCGGATCAATTTTGGAGTAAACAAATCATTTTCCCCGTATGGGGATTTCCCCGGATGAACTTGGGAAGTTCAAGTTCTCAATACAAGTTTATATTATATTTCGTATTTCTCAAACGAAAAATAAACATTTTTGGAACTTCAAAAAAATTATATTATAAGAAAATTTATGAGCTTACTTTAGTTTTAAAGAAATATACATCCCTTTACTGACACCCCGTAAAATAAAGAAATTGTTGCCAATCACCTTTGCAATCTATTTGGTTTCATTAACTTTATGTTCGAAGATAATTTTTTTTCTAGTAGTTACACGCGTATTTTTTTCGTTTATTTTCCATATCGAAATCAAATGTTTAAAAATACGAATATTTGCACAAAACTAAGATAAAAATAATCAATTAACAAAAATATTAAATTTAATGAAGTAGAGCAACTTTCACTTCGGTATGAAGGAAAATCGAGCGTAGAGCACACGTCAGAACGCTCCGGCCCAAGGAGCGCGACTAAAGAAATTCGCTAGGATTTTTCCTAATTATTTTAAATATTTTTTTAATATTTAAAGAATTATCAAAATTTAAAAAAAATTTTTTTAAAGGATTAATACTCATTGGTCTTCAACCAACTCGAATAAATTAATGGAAAAAATAACTTTTAGCAGTATTTATCAATAGATTTTGTAAGGCAAAAAATGGGAAATTTAATGAATTTATAACGTTCTAATTAAGAAAATCATAAGTTTTTCGGCAATTGTATTCAGCAGTTTTTAATAACGACTATATAAGGATAATAATGTGCTGATCAGATTTTGTAAATTGTAATCGGTTGCAACGTAGTGAGTGCACAAACTTAGCTCGAAATGTCTTTGGGAGAAAGAGACTTATCTTGAAGGCCTGATTAAGGTAAAATAAAGTAACTTTATAAATGTGAAAAAATTCACGCGCATTGCGTATATAACACTAATTGATAAACAAGAAAAAAAAATTCAGTTTATCATTTCATTAGCCGGGAAAAAATTGTCAAATAACTTGTTGAAAACGCAATTTTGCTAGACTGCAGCCTTAACATTTAATTCATACATATTTCAGAAAAACTATAGTGGTAGCGATCGGGTATTTGGACAGTACAAATTTTCCAATATCTTCTCTGCTGACCAATGAATATATCGCAAGGGGATACAATGTGATCCTCATTGATAACCAAAGATTCGCCACCGTACATTATTATCTGTAAGTATAATCGTTTTATTATTATAATTAGCTTATATTTGTTCCACAGGACAGTCAGAAATTAGGGCATAATGCGCCACTTTGATCAAGTGCAGGTCAAACGTCGTTCGAACTTATTAGTTCGTGAACAAGTTCACAAAATATTTTCTTTCACGGATTAGAACAGCGGTGGCGTGGATAACGTGCTGATAAATTTAAAATCAATTTAATTTTGACACTATCGTCTAGTTTGAAAGTTGAACTACCGACTATTTTTAAGTAGAGTTTGAACTTCGATTCCGTCTTTTTTTTCGTAGTCGATAATTTTTAATAAAAATGTTAATTAACCTGTTAAAATAACTCTTAAGCTTATGGAAATAATAAACAGAATCCAAATCAACCCATAAACTTCGGAGATGTGTCAAAAAATAGGAAGCAAGTCTACAAACTCTACGTATAAAATAAAAATTTAATAACATGAAAAATATTATAGATAGACGGTAGAACCCCCTTTTGAAGTTTATTTTCGATATTTTTTCATGAATGTTCAGAATATTAAATGCGGTCACATGCGAATGAGCGACATTGTATATTATTATTATATAAATTACAACAAACAGCTTATGAAAGCCTGAAATATCTACATAATTTATTCAAACGAATACATACCTACCTAAAGTCGAATGAGAGCTCATTTATACCTAACTAAAATAAACTTTACAATAATTCAAACTGCTCAATTTTAACATTAGTCGTGCCAAGAGAGATCTCCCAATCATAATGAACCTAAGTTCGAATGGGCTCTTCATTAAAATTACCAATCCTTTATGAATAACGACAATAAATTTATATCAAAAGCAATATTTCCCAGAAAACCGCAGCGTAATTTCGAGGACAATGCGGATGTTAATGCTTCCAAAGATAAATGATAAGTAGCAGAAATATACGAACGTAAATACAATAAAGTGGCAATATGCCAAACCAAATAGGGATTCATTTATTTTCAAGCAATTTGGTACTTTGAGGTAGGTACTTTTTTAGTTTCGATTTTGATTATATTGTTGAATTATGAATACTTGTATTATTTATTAGAGTTTGCTTTATAATTAATTTTATATTGATTAATTTGTTTGATAACAGTAAAAAATGACAATTATCGCATATACCTACTTCTTTTATTAGATAATAGATACCCCACTTCATTTTTTACCCTGGACCCTTCATTTGTAATCCTTGTATTTTTTTATAAATATGGAAGAATCAAGAATATTGTAAATACCTATTTATTAAAATAATAATACTTATTTAACAAAATTATTTCGTATTTGTAACACATCGATTCTCTATACACATAATTCATAGTACAATTTTACTCATATTCCTTTTTCAGAGCAACGCGCCTGATGCGGCCAGTAGGCAAACACGTCGCAGAGATTCTAGTTGAACTATCAAAATATGGCCTAGATCCTTCCAAATTAGAACTCCTAGGCTTCAGTCTGGGCGGTCAAACAGTCAGCTACATAGCCCGAAACTATCAATTATTCACGGGAAGAAATATATCCCGAATAACCGCTTTAGAACCTGCAGGACCATGCTTTAGGTCCCTAAAATCTACAGACAGACTTGACGCATCCAACGCAGATTTCGTCCAAGTTATCCATACAAATATAGATGGTTATGGCATGGCGAATAGAATGGGACATGTAGATTTCTACGTCAATGGTGGGGAATTCCAACCGGCTGATATAAACTTCTTTCCGTGCACCGCAACTTGCAGCCATTTCAGGGTTTTGGCTCTCTGGGCTATGGCTATGAAGAATCCGACTAAATTCGTAGCTGTAAAGTGCAAAAATATCCAAGAAGCTAGGGACGAAATGTGCTATGATAAAGTTCCTTTGGTGACTAATGTTATGGGCCCAGATATAGATGTCGATAAGCAGGGTATATTTTATTTAGGCACGAGTAAAAGCTATCCATTTTATCTTGGCGAGGATGGGGTTAAGCCGGAATTCGCTGCGTGGAAAAGTATCAGCAATATTAATGAGGGGAATGAAACGGAAATATATACGTAGTCTGCTAATGTTTTTCTTTTAATTTTTCCTTTTAGTTCAGTTCCTTATATCTTTCTTCTTGAATTCCTTACATGATAATATAAACATTATTTTTTATTGTTATTAGGCAAAATTGTGTAGTATTAAGTGATACACAATGTATGTGTGGGTAATAAATGAATTCTGGATCCAAAGTTCTCATGAATGACTTACGTGCAAAGCATAAAATCATTAATCTGCATCACTAATGCCACATTAGAATTCATCCCAAATGTCTGAAATAAATGCTAATAATATAATATAAGGACTCTACATTATTGATATTCTACACAAGAATTTAAAATGTCAGGAGGGTATTTTAAAAATGATTTTGCGATCGGATAGCAAAATTTTGTGAACTTAATATTAGCTTCATACCTCCATAATATTGTGATAAAATAGATAAGATTCTCTCACAAAATATAGTTATAATATTATATAGTTTACAAAATATGTATTACAAACTTATGTACCCCTATTGTTTGTAGAGATTACGTGAAAAATAATAAGGAATTTCATGTTGTGCAGGGCAGGCAGGTAAACGTAGCGACTAATACAAAATTATTATTCGTTTATAATGTTTACATTTTTAATTACATGTTATTAATTACATGTTACTAATTAATTAATTTTATACAAAATTCGTTCTGATAACGTATAGGTAATTAGTTAAATAAAAAATATTTTCGAACTGTCAGGGGCGTTTCACTCCGAAGTGTAGGTCACAGAGCAAGTAATATAGTGTAGGTAGGTATATTTCGCGCCCTTCAGCGTTGCCGACAGAGTAGGCAGTCGAGCTCGGGTTGCCTGCATGTTGCCTGCCACTCGCCGCCTACGCGCTCATCACAGAGGCGCTCACTGCGTTGGCCGCGTGGCGACTGGCCGCGGCCGGCGAGTACCAACCCTGATCTAATAAGCTATACAGCTAGCTATTATTAATTATGCCTAAAGTTGACTTTGTTAAGGAATGAACCTTATAGTTCTACGACGCGACGTAGAATCTACGTATAGTGCCACAAACTTATCTGACCCGGTGACAGTGTCACTGATGTCGCTTTCTTTTATATAAACAAAATATTCCGTATGAAAAATCTGTGAAAATGTGACATTTCAAAATGGCGGCACGTAGTTCCAGTTTTTGCCACCGGGTCAGATAAGTTTGTGGCACTGTAGTACTATTATAATCAAATTATAATATATTCTGTGCCACTGTTACCTAAACCATAGACAGTATAAGTCATAGAGTCATATTATGTTTTTTTGAAGCTGGTATCACATCATGTACGTTTTAAAAAAGTTAAATGTCGCATTGACG
Source organism: Colias eurytheme (assembly GCA_907164685.1). Classification (NCBI taxonomy): domain Eukaryota; kingdom Metazoa; phylum Arthropoda; class Insecta; order Lepidoptera; family Pieridae; genus Colias; species Colias eurytheme. The sequence goes on from CAJQZN010040617.1 coordinate 30,558, forward strand.
CAAATAATGTCAAATGCTGAAAACCTTGACAATCTTTCAATCTTTCCTAGTCCTTCAAAATGGTGCTTTATTCTCGCGGTTTTCTTTCGAAATTAAATCAATTTACTAATAAAATGATATCCTAACTACGCGTCTGTACATTGTGGTATCGTGTTAATTTGTTAAAATTCGCAGTGTGATTTATAAATATACTAAATTTTGTGTTTAGAAAAATCGTCGCATCACCTCAAATCAATTCCGTCTATAATATTTAAGATTGATTTGTTATTTAGAGCGTCTTACGTAAGTATTACACATTTTTTTGTTATTAAACATGTCAGTTTTCTGGTGCAGTAGCCAAAAATATGTCGTGTCGTAGTTTATATAGTAAATATAACTAAACATAAATCGTTACATCGAACACCTAACATTTCAAGGCGCGACATTGGTTTTAATATTTTATGTTTAGGAATGGTTACAATTGCGACTGAATGATGCAAAACTGGTTTCTTGAAGGCTTATGTTGCCTAATTACAACGTACGATTATTTACAAATCTGATATATTTATTTGTTTTACACTTTTACTGCATTTCTGTCGTATGTTTAAATATTGAAATTTATTCTATATTGTTCGTAATTCGAATGCACAGTGCACACAAGATTCGAATAATTGAATGGGTTATTATATATTCATAAGACATTTGTCCGAAAATTAAAATTAATTTATTCAAACAGGTCACTGAGAATAATTTACATTAATTTCAAATTGATCAAAAACTGAAAATGTATAAGAATAAAAACGGATAGATTTGTAATTTGTATACTTACATCATAAACTATAATTTAAACTCATAAATTATTTGCCAGTTGTACCTGTTTATTTCTCTTCAAACAAACCTAAGAACTAATGAAATAAAATATAAAATTGTAATCACAATATGTAAGATAAAGTAAACTAATAATTTTTTTTATCTTATCTGTTTATTCATAGCAATGAGTCATTATCTGTCATTTATCTTTATACAATCAAAATAATTATATCTATAAAGTTTTTTATACTTAATTCTATGATAATAATTATTTATTTCAATAATAATTTTAGGGTTAATAATCTTTTTCCTATCTTTTGACCCAAATTAAATAGGTATGAATGAAGTCTTATATTAAACTAGCTGTGCTCCCCGGTTTCACCCGCAGTGCTCAACTCCTGTTTATCTCAACAAGATGATATATAGCCTTATAGCGATAAATGGGCTATCTAACTCCAAAAGAATTTTTCAAATCGGACCAGTAGTTCCCGAGATTAGCGTGTTCAAACAAACAAACTCTTCAGCTTTATAATATTAGTATAGACTAGCTGTCCCAGCGCTAAGACCAAAAGAAGTGGAGCCACGCGGGTGAAACCGCGGGGCGCAGCTAGTATCATATATCCACCCACAACATTTTAAGCTTAAAGAAATTAGGATATCAAATTTCATTTTTTATTTTGTTTAAGAAATAGAACAACAAATTTATACAGCAACATATAGCCTTGTATTGTCACTTCAATGTGTTTAATTATTAACAGATTATCACAAGTATTAACCCACTTAGTTACTTAATGGGTCCAATGAACCAATAAAAATACAGATAATGTATCCTGCACACAATGTAAATTTGAGTTTGGATTATCGGCCTTGTTTAACTGTACATGTAGTAAGCCTGGAAGAAATCGCTGATAAGCGATAATGTCACCTTTCGTACTTTACATCCAATGTGTATAACAATATTATATTATATTTATTTTAACAATAAATAGTTAAATCTATACTTAATATTATAAAACTGAAGAGTTTGTTTGAACGCACTAATCTCAGGAACTACTCGTCGGATTTGAAAATTTCTTTTGGTGTTAGATAGCCCATTTATCGAGGAAGGCTATAGGCCTATCATCACGCTAAGACCAACAGGAGCGAGAGGGCACAGCTAGTAAAAAATATAAAAAAAAAGATTATTGTTAAGTATTGTTCTTCCATGTATAGAATAACATGGTTTTTAAACGTTTCGTTCTATGAAAATATTCCATATCATACTGAATGTATTCAGCAGTAGCTTGAATGAAAAACATATGAATGACACAAAAAGTGTGCATAATAAAAGCATTTGTTATGTTTTTTCCAAAAAGGTTCAAGTTTTAAATTCTCAGGTCATTGTCATTGCCAAGGTTACTTTAAAAATATTACTAATTTTCAAATAAAAATACATATACTTAATACTTATATTCTAATTAAAAAGAGCGTGTGTGCCGAGCATACTTGTCAGAAGTAAAACTTCTTTGGTAAGATTCAAAGATACCAAAATCGTTGCCTCACTCGATGACGTGACGGTATTGCCTTGACGCGATCTTGAAATTTTACTCTCAACGCACCTAAAGAAGTTTTACTTTAAAAGGTGTAATGAAGATTTTATAAGAAAATAATGTGATCATTATTTCCAAGAAAATTATCAATAACAGTTGAATGAAAATCCACCTTTCCTGTGTATTGAATAGATAATAATAAATGTTATAATTAAACCTATCATATCTCTACAGAAAAAATAGAAATCAGCATAAAAATGGCTGATTGCGATTGTATCATATATGGCAGGTATTGCAATTATTTGTTTTCAAGCAACAAGGTCAGAGTAACCTACATGATAAGGAAAATAGAACAATATATGACCTCTTAAGTATGTAACAGTTGCATGTTAAGGTTTTCCAATTACTTTTACAGCACTGATTCAAGTTACAAAGTAATTGAGTTAAGTGATGTTCAACATATATGCAATGTTTTCCTTAGAGAATCACTTCCTATAGCAGTAACAAATCTATTTGTGGGAAATATTGAAATTCGCTGAATTTTTAAGTCACGTAAAGTGCATTAAGTAAATTGTCCAGTTCTGCAGAAAACGTTTTGATGTAAGCAAAATATGGATAATATTTTATGTCCAAATAATCGTAAATTAGTCGTCCAAAAAGTAGTTGAAAAATGTTACTTTTTCGTGTTGAAACTAAACTGATCTATTCTCATATGTTTCATAGTATTTGGGAACTCCTCATCGTCCAAAATTAAGTCTAATTGGAAAGGCTATTATAATTCTTCAATATGAACGCCTGCTGCGTATAAACGAGCCATTCATTAAGTTTAACTTACCACGTTGAGTCGAATAAATATGTGGAGTAGGTACCTACAGTTTTCTAAATGCCTATACCTACCTTCGACAGTCGGCAACAGCCTCACAAAGGTAACTTTGTGAGTGCTCATGGGCGGTGGTGATTACCTCACTAGATGACCCACCTGCTCCCTTGCCCGCTCTAATATAAAAAAGTGCCCTATATTTCGATCCAATCGACCTTCAACTTTAGTCAGGTGTATCCCAAACTATTTCAACTTAACCGAACAACCTTCCCATGCAGGAAGTGTTAGTTAACGAAATATATTCCCAACGTATACAATTTACGACCTCTAGTCTATGCGTATGACATCATGGTCGTTAGGTCATAATATACCTAGTGAATCACACGATACTCAAAATAAATAAACAGTCTATTGCCGACTTCAAAGTGATTCTGTTGATTATTGGACGATAATATTGAGAAAGTATATAAATTTTATTATGCGATCGTGTTAATGACCCTATTTCGATGTGTGTGTGTCTATTAAGGGATGTGACGTAAGTGATATGGCCACGTGATTTTGGGTGCGTTTTTATGAATTTCTAACGGACTGCGATGTTATTAAAATATGACTGTTTGGCAGAATCTGTCCTCGCTGGGATCGGGAGTTGCGATTTGAAAAAAAGAAGAAGAAGAAGACTGTTTGGTTTATGTCATACGATAGAAAATCGTTGTATTCATTAAAAATATACTTTAATCGGATAGCATTAATGTATATCCAGATGGTATGGTTAATTGACGTGAAATAATGAAAAATCTAAGTTTTTCTAATTAATAAATAATCTGTCATAATTCGTCAATGATAATTATATCAATTTCAAAGTAGGTATTAACCTACTTTCAAATTTAACGACCAGCTTAGGTACAGGGTACATCCCCCTAACTCTTCACGGAATAAATTACAACGTAGGTAATTAGGTTATAAGGGTACTAGATAATTATAGGTAGGGCAAAATCGGTGACATTTTCGATCATAAAATATCTTCGTTGGCTAAGACTAATTAGCATAAGATTGAAAATTCATAAAAATTACGCTGTTTAAATATTTCTATTTTCCTAGGCTCTTAGTATTTTTGCTGCATAGTTTGAATGTGTTTCCCAGTCGCGCCTAAATGGCTGAACAAAATATTCCGATAGAAACTAGATTACCTTTTCTATTTAACTCATAAAACAGTGACCAATAAATGGCCATTACAAAACAGCCATAATATTAACTCTAAATGCATTGATGTTAAATGCGCTTGCGTGACAACTATAAATAATTGTCCACTCAATAAAGTAATATTTTCCGCTCAACCACTTCGATCAGTGGCAGTAGAATCTGGTCTATGTGTGCAACAAATGATTCCCGTTTGTATAGTATCATGGAAGAAGAGTCCATGGATTTACCCTGGCTACCTCAGGCTTGCGATTATTCTTTACCAAAGCCTTATTGTTGAGCTGACCGACATAGCCATCTCATCTACTTTGAAAATGAGCTATTTATCCGACTCAAACTGAAACATTTATTCAATTAGACTTCTTCTAGAAGAACTTTTGAATCGTCATAACATAGTTTTACCATTTACGACAGTTCCAAGATCCAACATAAAAATAATATTTCAATTCACACCTGTAGGTAGATTTTACTATATTGAAGCAAACGATTCAGCTATAAAATATGTAACAGTATTGATTTGTAGTTTCCACATGAGATTATCGCCATTTTCCTTGCTTTCCCTGCCACACAAAACTCTTTAAAACAGGTCGAAGTAAGAAAAGCAGGAAACAACAGATTACGTAATTAATTGGGACTTTGCCTTACTCTTTGGGTTTCAGCAGACTTTATGTATTTTATACGTCCAGTATATTTTTATTTTACGATATTTCCATCCGGAATCGAATCACTAGACGATCACGATGTATTTAAATGGTTGCCAAGATTCTTACGGGTCATTTAGTTGGTAAGGGTCATATACCGATATTGAGTAGGCAAAACTTTTAGCGTAAAAGGGTCTTTACACTCAACGTCGTAGAACAGCGTTTTGATGTTTAACTGGCGCTTTTACACTCGGGTTGTACCTTTTAAACGAGAGTGGGTTTTAATTAAACCTTTGCACACGGGGACCTTTGAAATGTAATTCTGCATCTTGTTTTTTCCTTCGACGGTATAGTGTTGGCTGTTGGCACACAGCTTGTTAGATAGGTAGGTACTGCTGTATACTCTACGTCTGAATAATGAATCGAGTTCACGTTCAGAAAACTACAAAAAATAGTAAAAATATTTTTGAAATGTAATGTTAAATACAATACATTAATTGGGACCAGGCAAAGCGCATCTGTATCTTGGTATTCAAGGTCTAACGTACTGCGTATACCTATTGATAATAGAAATCATTAATAATAGAAAATTGAATAATTGCTAGGAATATAAAAAATAATACATAATATATACGATATACTAATCCAAACAGTACGTACAAACACACTTATCACTTATGTATTAAATATTAATACTAACTTATGTAAAATACACAAAATTTTCAATTTTCCCTTCAAGCACCTTTGATAAGGATCACGTGGAAATTTATCAAATCTCGATATGAAATTGATTAGTACACGTTGATGCAACCAGTGTGTTGTGATTAATGTGAGCGGACTGTTGTTTGTTGTTTATTTAATGTTGTTTAATACTAAAAGTGTTGTATATAATACTAGGAGTGTGTAACAATAGAATGGAAAGTGAAATTAGGGACTACGTGTTTAGAACAAAGTGTTCTTTGGCAAATTGTTATAGTTCGTGATACAAATTCTTTGCTATTATCAAGTGAAACGAATTATAATTTTTTATGTACATAGTTACGTATTTAGTATATAATATATTATCTGTGAGGAAAAAGGATTGGCTATATTTGTATCTGATGAGAATAAAGACGAGCAAAATTGATTTATTTCCTCGGTCGGCGAGTTTTTACAATAAGATTTTTACACGATTAGCCAGTTATTTTTATAAATTTGGTTTTAAACAAGTTTAACAAACGTGTGAGTTGATAAAACAAGATACAATACATAATATGTGTCATTGAGTAACTGTGGCGAAACGACTAAGCGATATTATTTAGTAAAATTGTGTCCATATAATACTATAACAAATATATTGTGTGATGTGAGAATTGAAAGTGTTTTGTACTGAAATGGAGCATGTTTCAAAGGGGATGTTTTAGAAGCGCCTGAAGGGAAGTTGCAGCAACGATGAAGATTAAAAATCCGCTGACGGTTCTAGCGCTCGGTATGGATATGTTAACCTAAATTTTATTTCTAGAATAGTATTTCTATATTATACAAGATATCAATGAAAAAGGGTATTTGACTTTAAAATAGAGAAAAACATTAAACGCAATTAAATACAAATATGTATATAAAAAAGCACAAAACTAGTTCTATGAAAATATAAATAAAAAAATTCTGCAAGGTCATTAAACACAAGCACTTTTGATTTTCGGTAGTTTAGAATTTTTACAAATTCTAAAACATACACAATACCATTGCAATATAACAAGAGCTATATAGTTTAAAATTACACTTCAAAATCTACAAACTTTTAACCACATTATCATGAATTCACTATTCTTCAGCAAAAATAGTACAGATCATACAGCTAAAATCTATATGTATATACACGCTACTATTTTTATATAAATAAAACTGCAATCTATTATCAAAAATAACTTCAGTCAGCGTCGACACACTTTTGGCTCAGTACGAATCAGCTGTTTCCTTCTATTATTGACTAATTATATTTTTTCTACGACACTTTTATTACACGCGGTTTAATGAATGTGTTTATTTAATAAACAAAGATTAGATTAATGAACACTTTATAATCAAATCGCTTTTCTTATCGTATGAAGCGCGTCACACACGGTGAAGATACTATAATATTTTATCTTATGATACTATAATATTTTATATGTATTACAGTATCCTAAGGTATCCGGTATCAGCGTTCTGACCATCATTTTTCTTTTTGTCATTGCGTACTAAGACCCCTGTAGAACCGCCATCCTGTTACAAATGACCCACAAAATTTCGGGTCACTTCTATCTTCACCGCGCTTTATTCAGTGTTGATAATCATATGATAATTATTTCTGCAGCTGTCAAATTTTAACAGCACGAAAGAAAATCGAATTATTATCACGCTTTTATTAGCTTCACCTGTATCATGTATGTATGTAACTGACTCCTTTAGACTCGATTTTGACCCACTTTAAAGGGGCAGATTTAATTCAAACTTTGTACCCTTATCAATGATCAGTGACAATATAATAATTTCAAGAGTTTTCAAGCGTGTTTTTTATTTTCTTTTTTACTATATTAAATTTTAAAGTTTAAAGGTTTATTCATAGCTACTCTTTAATCTTAAGACGATACACAAAAAAAATCCACTGACTGGCGGGCGGAGTCTAATAGCTCGCTATCGCGAACGCGGGTGTGCGCGAAGTCATTCTTGCAAACTCGCCGCGCTGCCGCTGGCCGACTCGGGACAAACATGTATGGAGTCGTCATACAGTTATAATTTTACGTCATACGGTTTTATTTTCTTGCTTATAAACAAATAATCCTCTTTTTAACAACTACTTAGACATTATTAATAATTATTATTATTTCGTAATGTTTACTTTATAACAAAATAATACAGGTTATAAATAATCTTTAAAATAACAAAAAATATTGTTACTCTGAAAAAATGAAATGGTACTCATTAACGCGGACTACTGAATTGATTTAGATAGAATTTGATGCTGACGTAGATATTACATCATGCCCAGAAATGAAAGGTACTATTTCTGAAAGAAGTTATAAACCCTAATTCTTCTCAGTCAAAGTCAAGAGTGGAAGATATCACTAATACAGTAAAACTGATGCGAAACTTTGGATGTTAATTTGTATATTTTTTTGTTAGTTGTTACTTAATCACGTCAATACTAATTGATAAAATATAGCTATTTTGATAAAATATAGCTAATTGCCTGGATTTACAGATAGGATACTTTTTATCCGAACTGAACACTTCTGTGGGATAAAACAGGATTCACGATATAACCTAATTCCACGCGGGCAAAGCCGCGGTCGGAATGATATTTTTTTAAATAAAAAAATTGTTAAAAAAAAAAACACAAAATATATTGACGCATGTATTTATTTTTTGCACTCTATTATAATAATTCTAATTATTCATTACAAATAATCAAAATAAAATAGCCAGAACAAAGTTAGGCCCTGGTAGGGTAGGTAGGCAGGTACAGCAATGTGAGACGAACACTGGCTTATTTATACCAATAATAATGTATTATAAACATTAAATTAAGTTTACTTTCTAACAACAAAAATACATAATATTAGCTAATGTGAAAACGAATCAACCAATCATCCCACAACAATGAAATGTGCACACAAATATTCATCCAAATCGGTTCATGTGATTAGAAGGAGTGACTGCAGCGCCATCTTCCGGGCCCAATTGTGTTTCCAGATCACCCAGGAACTCAATTTAATATACTTACACAAAGTTTTTCGAAATGAAAACTCACATTACTATGTAAATATGAATATAAACCTGTTTTAGTACTAAGCAATTTCCCGCACAGGTGTAGTAAGTATAAATGAAATAAATATCAACATCAAATTCTTTATACAACATACTTATCTACCACCATAGAAATCTAAATAACAAGACACATAGAAGTGCTGTAATGTCATAATTCGTATGAAAACCGCTGTCGCCAAAATCAACACATTCAAACCGAAAGCTAAACAGTACACACAAGTAAACTATGCCTTTTATTGGACAGCTTGATTTTAGTGAAAACTAACTTATCTATTAAATTAAGCTTTTGAATATGTATCCTAACGCACGAATTTACGGTTTATTTTAGAATAACATCCCTAAGTATATGAGACTTTTTGGTCCAATACGAACAAACGTGATAATAAGAATGGTCGACTGTGTCATTCATTGTTGTTTCGATTACTATGGTGACACTCGTAATACTTGTAAATATTCTATAATTTTAAGGAAAAACGGCATTATTTCTAAAAAAAAATATTTTCCGATGAAATATTATTCCTTTATAAGTATAATTACAACTTGTGGAAGAATATCCGCAATGGGAATTGCTGAAACACACCATGTATACACTCATACGTCTCCAGAGCAACTGAACAGTGACAAATGCACTGGTGATGTGCAAATCACCTGAGTGGCGACAAGGTCACGCACGCTTACGACTTCTAGTGTCTTGTTATTTAGATTTCTATGTCTACCACCTACTAAGAAATGTAATTCTTGAAATTTTTTCGTATTTTTATTAAATATAATACTACTCCAATGAGCTCCTGTTCCATATTACATCCGCCATACTTCCACTAAGTTCACCATGATTTTTTATTTCTTTGCACTTTGTTGCTTTTTGTTAAAAATGGAATCATGCGATAAAACCAGTAGAGCGTTGATAACATACATTTTTGACTGAATAAAGGTACTTACGAAGGAGTGGGTTCACATTGTGAACAATCAGTGGGTTTATTTTCCTTCTGGATTCCGGATTTCTGAAAAGATTATCTATGCTATAAATGAAAAAACCTTACACATTCGTTATGTATGTACTTAAAACAGGGGTACATATCAAACATCGTCTATAATACAATTATCATCAAATTTAAAATAAAACCAACTTACTTCATTGTTCCAATTGTAAGCATTCTTTTTCCTCCAACCTTTATGTTTCTTCTTCTTATTTTCTTTATTGTCCCCATTTGTCTCATTTTGTCTTATCGTGTTGTCACCCTTTTTTACGATTGCGCAAGCGACACAAGTTCCCCGTGTGACGGCCGTAGCGGGAATGACTCCAGAGTCCAGACTCGTGCAGCGATCGGGGTGGGAAGGTACAGGGCGGCTCTCGCTATATTGGCTGGTCGCGCGCTAATTTCAAGTATTTCTTGTTTATTTCAAAACCATCGCATATTTCAAAATTCTAACACGGTAGACGTATAGGTTGTATATTTTATAGTTAATATCCAAAAAGTCGTAACTTTACGTTTGTTATTTTGAAGATGCCAGAGATTAAAAAAAATAACAATGAGAACTTTGTATTTTTTTTCTATCGAGAAAATATCATGGAATCATGTTTCTAAAACGGTAGACGTATTGAGTTACTATTGAACTTTCTTGTCAAGAATTTTCATCACGACAACTTTAATAATATAAAAATTACGAAGGTTTAAAAAGGGCCGTAAATGTTAGAAAAATTAATTCATCACCTTAATATTCAATAGTTTAAGTATATCCAAATGGATATTAAGAGTGGCCTCAAGCCTGTAGTCTCTGATAAAGTCGGGCACAATTTGGAACACATTCATGATCCTAAAAGACAATACCGTAAAAGGCTTTCGTGGAAGCCCGTATTTACATACTAAATACGAATGAAAGCCACTGAATTATTTACAGACTTTGGTCTACTGAATTCGTTTTAAAACAGTTAAAATTTATTGCCTCAAACCAGTTTTTCATTGAACATTTTAGTAGGTATCAGTAATTAATGAATTCATATATTTTCATCTAAACATGCGATATACCTATTATGTAAATTTATTCTCTTTTAAAAATGCACATATATTTTTGTAAAATTATTTTGTGTACAGTTAGACTTGTTTGAAAATACGCTAAGTGTATACAATGTTCAAAAAGTCTTATGCGACATGTCTCCGGGTATCTTTACATGTCAAATATTAAGCATGAATAGTCTGTCAATCAAAACTTCATCACAAAAGGTACATTTGTTACGATGGTACGTTTATATTATGTGTCTGTTGCTATGCTATCTATTATTTATTAGCAAAAAATACATCTATTCTCGTAAAGTTTATTATGAGAATAGATGTATTTCGATTTTTACACGCTTTATATTAGCTTCACCTGTATGTTTGTATGTTTGTAACCGACTTCTTTGGGCGCGATTTTGACCCACTTTAAACGGCCAGATTTCGTTCAAACTTTGTAGATTTATTGAGGACCGATGACAATACACTAATTTGATAAAATTTTCTATTTTTTAGTTCGGTTTTCTATAAAAAGCGTGTTTTTTTAGTTTTATTAAACTATTATTATTATATTACTACGTGTTTATGTAATATTTTAATTACTTTACATGTAAATTTATTCCACAATAAATAATACAGTATTCAATATTCATACGTGTTATTGGGCCAAAGTCACTTCAATCAGTGAAACCGCTACCTTTCCATGAAAAAAACACAAAAAGAATGCTTGTTACAATTGTAATTGACGTCATACTTATAGAAGCAAGAATTTTCTTTCTTCGATGCAAGTACTTCGCGAATTTTCTATTTCCAACGTAAAAATGGAACAAATAAGTAGTTGGTAATCTCGGATGGTCTCGTCGCCGGCATTACAATTTACAGCTGGCTCACGGTGACCCAAATATCCGGAATGCGGATATTACAGTGATCCGGATATCCGGATAGAAAGATTATTGCGTTATCCGTGCGAGTATCCTTGTCGATTGGATGTCAAATTATTTCACGTGCTCTTATAATTTGGTAATGATATAAAAGCAATGTAAATTCATAATCTAATCTAATTCATTCGTCTTTGCCTGGGTAGGGTAGAATTTGTAATAATTTATGTATTTTTTAACCGACTTCAAAAAAAAGGAGGTTATCAATTCGGCCGGTATGTTTTTTTTTTTATGTATGTACACCGATTACTCCGTGGTTTCTGAACCGATTTACGTGATTCTTTTTTTGTTCGATGCGGGATGGTGTCGAATTGGTCCCATAAAAATTTTATTCGGATAGGCCCAGTAGTTTTTATTTTATGAGCATTTTTGTCTGTATTTGTAAATGTTGCAAGTGCAAGTTTGAAGTCGGTTGTTTTTAACGCAGTTATTGACTTGTTTATCCTAATCTAAGTGATACATTCATCCTTCAGTTAAAAGTGGTACTAACACGACTTTCTTTGATATATTCGTTAGAACTACTGGTAGTTTCAACTTTCAACACATTGTAAAGGAAAGAATATGAATTTTTGATTCATGTAGTGCTAGTTGCACTCTATTCGTGCGGAAGGCTGAACCCTAATGCCCCAGCCACACGACTCGACGAGTGGTATGGGAAGTGACGAGGGAAGTAGGCAGGGACGTAGTGTGGCCACGTTACTCGTCATGCCACTCGTCGTGCTCATCGTCCTGCTCACTGCTGTCGGCTTTTGCGCGCGAGTCAAAGGACCGGCAATACGAGTGCGAATTAGGGATGGGCGTCATGGAATCAACGGACTAGTTAAATTAACCGTCTATATGTACACTCAACGATTCGACTAGTCCATCGCTCACCAATGCACTAGTTGAATTCAACGGCTAAACAGTCTTATTGATAAGAATAAATTCTTTTCTTTGAAGTTTTTTAAAAAAAATATTTTTGGTTTACAAGACCAATGTTTTGAATTTAAACTATAAAAACAAACGATAATAAGTTTTTTAGTAATACTTTTTTTAGGGAGTATAATTTTTGTAAGAAAGCATAAATATTTATTAATTGTTTTATTGAGATTAGAATTTATTGTTTTAAGAATTTATTTAATAATAGTTATTTATTTTACACATGGACTAGTCGAAGATTTTAACTAGTTGAATGACTAGTTGATGAACGACATTTAACTATCTAGTCTCGTTGATGAAAAATACGTCGACGACCCATCCCTAGTGAAGAGCGTCGCGATTAATCGCGCGAGTAGAGCAGTGTGTGGCCAGACGGCAATATCGAGGCGAGCGGCAGCGCGATGAGCAGGACGAGCAGCAGCACGAGTAGCAGGACGAGTAGCATAGTGTGGCTGGGGTATTATAACCTAATTCACACACTACTTTATTTTTATGTACAGATAATAATTTCATAAGTTTAAGCGTGTTTTTTTTTTAACTTTTAACGATATTATTATGTAATTATACCAAGCTTTACTTCAGTTATGTTTGTTCAATTAATTAATTTATTTATTTATTTATTTATTATAAGGTACCTTACAGCTAGTGATACAATTTTTGAGATGAATAAATACTAAGCTACGCCAATTAAAAGGAATAATTAATTAAATTAATTAATGATAAAAGTAAAATAATTTTATCAATATTTAAACTAGCTTTTCAAATTTCCCCTGCCTGTATGATCGCTGATGAAATTTATTAATTAAATCTTTGCTATTATGTCGCGATCATTGAATTAAATATTACTTGCTAGATTATATCGGCAATTATGTATAAACATGGAATATGCGTGTAATCTTATATATAAAAATGAATCGCAAAATGTGTTGGTAAGCGCATAACTCGAGAACGGCTGAACCGATTTCGATAATTCTTTTTTTATTATATTCCTTGAAGTTCGAGGATGGCTCGTATGTAGAGAAAACGAAAACATGTACCACGGGCGAAGCCGGGGCGGACCGCTAGTTGATAATAATTAACCTTACATGTTTTTATGTATGTGTGCAATTGTTTATTGTCAAAGAATATGCAATAAATTTCATGTTCATTAAATTTATAGGCAAAGCTTAGATCATCAGTACTAGAGCGAATCCACAACTTCCGAATGCATCATGCTTCTTTGTAAATATGTATTACGTTTTTTCAAACAAATAAGTATTAGAGTAAAAGAAGCAATTAAGTTTATTTAAACCCTTATTCATTATCTAAGATAATTTTTAACCGACTTCAAAAAAAAGGAGGAGGTTATCAATTCGGCCAGTATGTTTTTTTTTATGTATGTACACCGATTACTCCGTGGTTTCTGAACCGATTTACGTGATTCTTTTTTTGTTCGATGCGGGATGGTGTCGAATTGGTCCCATAAAAATTTTATTCGGATAGGCCCAGTAGTTTTTATTTTATGAGCATTTTTGTCTGTATTTGTAAATGTTGCAAGTGCAAGTTTGAAGTCGGTTGTTTTTAACGCAGTTATTGACTTGTGTTTATTACTTTAACGTACCATATCGGAAACATTTCCCAACCATAACGTTTTTAGCGTCTCAAGGCCTTATTTATTTACGTATCTTTCATAATGGCCCGTTCAGTTACAAAAGCAATAAATGAGTAATAATTACAAGTAATCACTGACACAGATACACACACACAGATACATTTAGTGTAAATATTTTGTTCAATTGCACATACACATACATAATGTTAGTGTTTAGATGATGATTAGATAGTACAGTGGATTGTTTCCGTGTGATAGGTAAATATTACGTATTGCAATATTATGTTTGTACAAGCTGAGGCTCGCGAATTTGTTCGTGTTTTGTGCTTAAGGGTGCTTTTCCACCAATAATGTGCGAGGATGAGTAGCGAGGAGTGTGTTTGTAAATAACCAATAGTATCTCTTCAAACTAAATGAAGCGATATGATTGGCTATTTTCAAACACATTCCTACATATCCTCGCACATTATTGGTGGAAAAGCACCCTTAATCTAGTAAAAGGTTGCAATGCACACTAAATAATTATATATTTCTTAAAATTTGATGACTTATATTTTGGATTAAACTGCGTAATATTATAATAGTCGCTTTCCACTGTTTGTCTATGTAGGTATGCTTTACGCAACGGATATTGATAATTTTTTTTAAAAAGATAGAGAGATTCAAGAAGACATTTATATATATATCGCTAGTTTTGTAATTTTTCGGTAAAGTTAGAGCGAGCGCGCACGAGCAACTTTGTCTCCGCAACTATTTTGTCTCTCCCATCAATTTGTATGGGGAGTTGCGTCGCTACGTGCGCGCACTTTCATAGTAGCCCATAGGTGGGAGAGACAAATTAGTTGCGGAGACAAAATAGTTGCGGAGACAAAGTTGCTCGTGCGCGCACTGTCTTAAGTTACTTATATTTCAATATATCAATGATTAGATTGCAGAAGTGGTTACTATAAAAATAATCGTTATCCATTTACGTAAACCATGCTTCATAGAAAGACTTAGATTATATTAAGTCCTGTTAAAAGAGAAATAAAAGAAAATATTGTGCTCGTAGATATTTAAAGCCCCTTAAGGAATATATTATATACGTCCGTGATGATAGTTCAGGAAGATTAAGAGTAATCCAATTTAAACCTTAATACAAATACAATAAGTATTATTTGCCTTTGCGAAATTCCATATTTGTATTCACTGGTGACTGGTCTAAATCCGCGCGGTTGTAACTTCAAAATTACACACATTATAATAACAAATAGGCCAAGCATGCCTTGCAGTATATTTTCTACAGATTTTTTAAGTTTAATATGTGAAGTTTCTTAGAACGAGGTACCATACATTTTGTCAATAAACAACTTTTCTTGATAAAAAGTATACAATTGTTAACGCATCCTACAAGCAATTTAAATAATACATGAGTTAATTGCATTGTTAATCCATTGAAGTATGTAACAACTAAATGTAAATACAAAAACATAAGAAAATAGTAATGTTTCTTTATTTCTTGTTCGCTTGACATGTTCGTATAAGTACCTTAGTGCTCTTAAAAAAAGTGTGTGCGTGTACTAGTGTACACACGTAAGAAGTGAAACTTCTTTATGACCTTATTTTTCAAAAAATAATTTACTATATTCAACTTGACAGAAATACGTCGAATCACGCGTGGTAGGGATAAGAAAAAGATGGCGCGTAACGGAAAAATGTCACGCGTAACGAAAAAATGTTACACAAAATTTTTTTCCAACCCCGATAAAGAAGTTTCACTTCAATAAAATAAAGTCTACTAGCATAATATGAAATTAAATTATTTACAGAATGACTAATTAATAATTACCGTGTACCTTTTGTTTCAGAATTAAGATGGTTAGCAAGGAACATTAGTGGAAAGGAGATGTCAAATCAAACGGGACTGAAGCATGTCGCCACCGCGCCGACTCGACTCGAGAGCAAACGTAAGTTTATGTGTACTAGCTAGAGCATGTGGCTTCACTTGTATTATAATAGCGTAAATTAAATATACTATTATCACTACAAAGTATAAAACAAAGTCGCTTTTCGCTGTCTATCTGTATATGCTTAGATCTTAAAAATTACACAACAGGTTTTGATTTTTTTTGAGTTTTTGTTCTTTCTATTAAAAAGAACCTCAGTTTCAGAACTTCAGTCCTTTTTAATTTCGTGCCAGACTTTACCATTCCATACCATGTTTGATGATGATGATGTCATTTGTTCTATCGTCACAATCTATTCTTACAATATCTCTAAGTATGCAACTGCAACAATTCATGTTATTTTTAACCCCAAACCCAAAAATTGACAAAACCACAAGCACGTGTGATTATGCAAACCACGTATACCTGTTCGGGGCTCTACCGTCCGTCCGTTTGTCGAGGTTGCAACCTTCAAGTGTAACGATTCGCGGATGCCTGGCATTGCCTCGGGGATTAGGTGTGCACGTCATGACGTTATGCGATTTTTGCGTGCAGATTATATAGCTACTGCAATATATAGGAATAGACAGTTTTGACAACAAACTAAAACCGCCTTATTGTCAGAACTAGACCAAAAATGACCAAAATCGGTTCACCCAGTTGAAGTTCTTGGTCTCCATCATTTTTTGAAGTCGTTTAAAAGTGATATTAATGACGAAGTAATATAATTTTGGGAGTAGGGAGTCAGGGATATAATGTGATACGTCACAGATGGTGAAATATGTCGCCTATAAGCATTCAATAACTGAATGATATTCTGCCAAAATTCAATATAGTGGGAATCTAATAAGGGTCAGCTTGCTGCAAAAAGTCCCTTTATTCCTTGAGTTATTATCTGTTATCCACGTTGACGTTTTGATATGATAATGAATCGATAACTTTGTGAGGACAAAGTTAAAAAATACAATATGAAACATCTTGCCCATTCAGCTTTGCATTACGTATTAAGTGAAACTTTTGTAAATGTATATTATGGATGCCTGAATTTCATGTAATAATTACCATAAAAAGACCCCACCGTGTATGGACGATCCGACTGTTTAAAGGTCCATATGGTCGTACAAGAACACTTCTCGTTTTGCTTGACTATAAATACTATATTATAAAAACCTACAAGTTATGTAAAATTGTATAATGTTTACGTAGTACATTCTGTACTTCCAACGAGAGCTGTCATAAGCCCATTTAGTTTAGTCTGTCTTTGTAATCTGTGGTATCGTAAACGCCAGGCGAATAATCGGAATTGATTTGTGTTGTTTTGATCTAAATTTTATTCATTACAGACCATACAAACCGTGTATCCTTCCACAGATATTTAATTTTCAAAAATCCTGAAGGAACTTTTTTTTCATTTCAGTTCTGTACTAATACCTCCCTTTAATATGAGGCAAATTTCTAAATTTCAAATTTCAAACCCTCGTTGCTTGGGCTGTGCGTTGTTATGTCACCCAGTCAGTTTGTGTCAGTTTTTCTCTATCTTATTTTTACCTACATGTATTTATTTATTCATTGTAGAATGTTTGAGAACATAATTAAATAATCACCCCGCTCCTGAACTAGTTTAAACTGTATCTCAGTGGATATTTATCGCTACGTTGTAGTTTTATCCAATGATGTTAGAAGTTAAAAGGTGTAGGTAGGCTTTTTACGCCACTATTTACTTCAGTTGTCTCTTTCTCGCTCACTATAGATGAATCATGACATCTCATTCTGACGTCTAAGCGTTTGTGCGTTGCTGTTTTTGAAGATCGAGCGTTGTGTTGGTATAGTTAACCTATCTACACCCTTTTATTTATGACATCATCATAATCAACAGTCCATTATATTCCCACTGCTGGGACACAAGACTTCTATGAGCCATAATTCACAACATTTTGATTCTTCGACATGCCGGTTTTCTCACGATATTTTCCTTCACCGTTTCGAGCAGTTGTGATGTTATCAACATGCGCAGATAAATTGTATTATCTATTTATTTCCTGCACGCTTGCATGGTCTCGAACAGGACGTCGAAGACGGGGGTCTTATCGATCGAAATCCTCACCAGCATTGGACTACCATGTATTTCTTTTCTTTCTTTTCATTGCTTTTTATAGCATTGTTACGTTTTTTCCAGGGGAGAGACGCCGCGGTGCTGCAGGGCGGGCTGCAGCATTGCGAAGGGCGCCGTCCGACTCGGACTGCTCCGGCGAAACGGCATCACTGTCCGCCGACAGTGGGGAGCGGTCTGTGAGACCGTTACCCCCTCCACCGAGAGCTGGGAAGACTAGAGGGTGAGTAGGGTTAAATGTGATGGTTATACGAAGTTGCAGCAAGGGAAAATTTCGCAAGGTATATTGTCTAACTTAATGGCAGTTCGGAAGTTAGGTGCAGGTGCGAGGGCGGGTGCGCACAGATCCCTTAACGTCCCGCTAATACCAAAAATTGTTTTCTGCGCATCGCGTCGGATCGTACGATGTTCCGTACTGCCATTATCTTTTAATAAATTCGTATTATCGTGTAATCTGTAAAACATTGGTTTCTAAATATCCCATTACAGGAGTCGTCGCCGAGGCAGCGAGTGGGAGGTGCTAGAGGGGTTAAAAGATGGTCAGCGCTTCGAAAAGCGGCCTGAAGTGTTCAACGGGTACTTGCATAAGAAGAGGAAGTGGCCTCTTAAAGGATGGCACAAGGTTAGTAAAGATTTAGGGTGTGATTTGTATGGAAATGGTGTTTTGGACTGATTGGATGAATAGCGAGGGATTAGCAAAATACTACATTTTTCAGAAATTTTTTGTTAAAAACAGTTTAGTCTGTCTATAAAATGTTACTTATAAATTTATCTAATTTTCTTCATGAGCGTTCTTCGTTGGACTACTCAAATTTTTCATTCGTTCTTCTGTTCGTGTAATAGTAATAATCTATAGAGTGTTTCTGAAATAATGACACTCTACAGTGAAATAATGACTCGATAATTAGTCATTATTTCACTGTAGAGTGTCATTATGTTATCGTGTTATATGCTATCTTTTTAGCGTTTCTTCGTCGTGGATGCGGGTATACTAGTATACGCGCGGTCCCCAACCGACGTGGCCCGGGGGCGACTCCACGGTTCCGTAGACGTGGGTCTCTCAGTCATATCGGCGAAGGCCCGTCGTCGCCGCATAGATATAGACGCGGACGAGTTCATATATCACTTGAGGGCCAAGACGCCCGACGTGTTCCGCACTTGGCTGGCCGTGCTCACGGCGCACAGGTGAGTGACGTCACACACACACACACACACACATACATATAAATACATACTCACACATTAAACCCAAATGATGTATAACTATAGTGGTTACCGTTTGTTTTGTGATTTAAAACAATTTGTTTCTATCAACTTAATAACAACAATTGAATTTATACTTTCTGGTGAGTGTACCCGTCCCTGTAGATAAACAGATGACTCAATACACTCTTGACCGTCACTAATCGTTTTACATACACCTATGGAAACAGCGATTGAAAAATAACTATTTCAGTAAATTGATGATATTTGAATACACAACTTAAAAAAATAATTAAGCTTAGCTATCCAACTTTCCAGAACTGAGAACCATACAATTCTAAATTAATAGCCATTCTTCCTTACATTTTTAGGTTGTACAGGCAGCATTTGTTAACATTCGGTGCGCGAGAGTCTGTGCCCAAAATACACGCGCCGTTAGAAGATCTGCCGCCAACAGATACTTCGTCACGTAAGTTAAAACTAATAAATTATAATATGAAAAAGTTAGGAATATAGATCAACTAAAAGTTGAAAGAATTTCGTAATTATATTAGAAAACTTAAAGATATTCATTTTTTTAATTTATAATCTAATTAGGTTCCAAAAAATCAATAACTTTTTTCAAATCTGATTGACAGACAGAAGAGTCTTTTGTAGTGAAATAGAGTTAAATTTAACAATATTCTAATTCCATTTATCTATTTCCTTATTCCTTTTCAAATTCCTAAAGGTACTTCAAGCTATGAATTACTCTCGCCAATAGAAGAAACTAATAAGAGCGCTCCGTTCATACAAACTATTATTTGTCCAATTTCCATATCACCCCGGACCAATCCTATTCCAGATGCTAATATCCTAATTCCGCTAAATATAAAAACTATTACACCAAAACCTTGCGATATAAACATCGGAGATTATATGAAACATCAAAGTTTATGCTCCATGAATTGTATGGCAAGAAACAAAAATAATGATTCTAAAGACGATACGTCACCAATCTTGTCACTTTACACTACAGACACAGAAAAACAAATGAACAGTTCTGAATTGGACGCTAAATCTATGAGATTACAGTCTTCTTTGCTATGCAAGTACTCGCTCAACTCTCAAGTTAAAACTATACCGTTCAACAGTCCGTGTAAAATTGAAATTAACAAGAGTCCAACAAAATGTACTAAAACACCTAAAAATGATACGAGCACTATGCCCGCTTTCTTCTTTTTCAATAAGAAACAAAATAAGGCGCCCGAATCACTCATGCGTAAAAGCAATAAATGCACTAATCTTGTCAAATACAGAAATCAATTTATCGAACCGAAACTTAAAAGGCCATTGAGTAGATGCATGTTATTGGGCAAATATCCAACAGTTAAGAGTATCAAAAACATCCTAGAAGGAGCTCATGCACATGACCCTGCGAAAAAGAACTTTCAAGCACAAATAAACAACGAAAACAAAGAAAACAAATCTTTACAAGATGCCATGACTTTATACGAGTATGATTACATAACAGAGAAGCTAATAACCTCTGTTTTAGAGACGATACCTTCATCGAATCCTATTATCAATGGTGACGATAGCATAAAGAATTATATTCATCAAATAGTCAAAGAACTATACGATATTAAATTGGTCCCAACTGACGTACATCCAATCAAAATTCTCTTCAGATGTTTATTAGAGTATTGGTTGAAAAATACTTCTATTGATGAATTTAGACAAGAAATAATGCCAGCCAAATCAATAGATAGGCAATCGAACAAACACTTTACGAAGGATGAAAATTTATCCAGCTACAATATTCAAAGTGTCACAAAAGAAACTCAGTATCGAGGAATCAAACCTAAAGAAAGAGCATCCAAAATACCCGTTTATAATTCAAATAAAAATTTCAACAAGTCGGTAAAGCAAATATCAAAATTTAACGAAAGCAATGATAAAGACCGTCAAATACAAGAATTGGAACGTATGCTTAAAAGCACTGTATATATCTGCGAAACAGTTCGTAGCAGTAAAAATAAAGAGAGAGATATTAAAATCACGAAAAGGCTTATAGACAACATAGAAAAACTGTCTCGTCAAAAAGATTTGAATAAACCGGCTGAAAATGATCCGTGTGATTCAAACTCTTCAAATGAATTGGCAAAAATACAAGATACAATTCACCATTTAATAAGCGACACGTCCATGCCTGCAACTGTGGCTAAAGAATTTCTAAATGCTTATCTAGATTTACTGCACAGTAGCCACAGTATGACAGAGACGAGTATATCTCCAGAAGATTCCAAAAATAATATACAACCCTTATGCGATGTTCAAACTGAGAGCGTGCAAAAGAAAGTTTCAAGATGTATTACAACTAAAGAATTTATTGAAGAAAACGTGAATACAGGCAAAGGCGTTGATCCTGGGCAATTATACTTAAAGGACGTACTCGATAAAATAACGACAATTTTCTCTAAAGATAAAAAGAGAAAGAATGATGCTAGTGACAATATTGAAAAGAGTGACAAAATTAAGGTAAATAGTGAAATTACTAAAAATGAGATAGATCAAAATTTAAAAGAAACATTTAATAACATTAACATGTCAGAACCCATTATTATAGATAAAACAAATAATACTTGTATTCGCAAACAGCAAAAAGAAACAAATCTAGAACCATTCTTTAGACCGAACAGTGAGAATATTATAAATAATTCTTGGTTCCCGAAGTATGTTGAAACCAACTCAGATTCTAGTAAATTATTTAAAGCTAAATTACAATCAGAAATAGTACATCCCATAGCCGATACACTAAATATTCCTCCTCAAGATCATATAGAACTTAAGCCCTATTTAAGTAGCACTGAAGATAACATAGATTATACAGAAAGACTTACATTCAAACCACATCTAAGCAGTAGTGGTGCAACATCTAAGGCATACAGAAAAGATCATGAAAGTAAAAGTTCTATAATAGTTGAAGAACATAAGCAAATTGAGAGAAATAGTCCGGAATCTTTAAACGCCATAGAATTTGACGATTCGCAATCATGTTATCTTTTATCTTTAAAAGGTTTAGTAGGAAATTTCCAAACGAGGA
Source organism: Colias eurytheme (assembly GCA_907164685.1). Classification (NCBI taxonomy): domain Eukaryota; kingdom Metazoa; phylum Arthropoda; class Insecta; order Lepidoptera; family Pieridae; genus Colias; species Colias eurytheme. The sequence goes on from CAJQZN010040617.1 coordinate 53,084, forward strand.
AAAAGTCGTCACAAACAAATCCAAATGATGCTTCGCCATGTCCCTCACCCAGCAACTATCCCGAAGAAATGGCTATCTTTGAAAGGCAACCTCGAGCTATTGACGAGAAATTCATACTACTTCTATTAGAAAATTTATCACTACTGTCCAAAAACTTACCGTCCATACACAAAGATATTAATGCATTTTATATTAAACTGAGAAAGAAGCATGAAAAAACTGTATTAAACTCTGGTAAAATACAAGGTTTGAGTCTGTTAGGAAAAATTTATAACGAGAGTAGCAACAGTAAAAACGTGGAAGACATCGAAACGCAATGCGACGAAACTTTCTGCAGAGACATCAAAGATGTAAAAGAAACAACAACAAACACTAGTAACATTATAAGACAAATTATAAGCGACAAAGCGACGAGCGCTTCCCGTATCATAATTAAAAACGTTGAATTGCAAACTGAAAATGTTCCAGAAAGTACAAATAAAGCTAATGATCCCAAAAAAGAAATTGGAAAGAAAGATAAGATAGAATCTATATTTTATACGAGCAGTGCTCAAACAACGTCTTACGCCAGTCAGTCGAGTGACGAAGACATCATAAGATCTGACAAGGCCGTATCCAATCAAAATTGGTATCGACAGATTTGTACAAGGGACTGTGCTATGAACACCATAGTGAAATTCATGTTAGCCAAAAGCGATAGCTCACAGAACTTTAGAATTCTGAAGCCGGATAATTATGAAGGCTCACAGAACATGGCATCGAAAAAGGCTAAACATGATAAAATGAAATCGACCAAAGTAAGAAACGATTTGATCAAAGAAATATCTTTACTATCGCCATCATTCAAGGTATCTAAACAGTCGCAAACTGAGAAAATTTATAAGAGGATTAGGACGAAAAATGGGCAGGATTTTAAGGTGTACCAGTTATTCGTTAGTCAGAAGTTTAAGCCAAGTAAATGTGCGTCTATATGCGATATAGATCGGGGTCGTAAGAAAAGCGAAGACCTTACAACGATCTATAGATGTTCCAGTGATCCTTCCTATTCCTCTGGTTAGTTTTTTTTATTAGATTCAGTTAGTTCCTTTGTAGAAATTACAAGAATTAATCCTATTATTAGTTTTAGAGTCTAGTATGTTTTCTACTATTCAAGAAGTAGCAAATAATATATCATTATTAATTATTATAGACACAACTATCGATATTATTTATTATTGTATATTATGTTAATAATAATTATGATATTGAAAATAAACAGATAAGTGAACATAATGATCCAAGGGTCAAACAATTTTGTATATCTCATTTACACTCAGAATCGTACAATGTTATACAATTGAATACAATATGATACATAAACCGTAATTATTATATATGGAACTGAGATTTACATTTATAGAAAAGAGAACTTTTTACAAAAATATTCAACATTTTCTGTAGTCACTTTAAAAGTATGACTTCTAGTTCGAATACCTCTCTGCTTTATATTGTCCCTACATTAATAAAGTTATACATATTAGAAACCTATAGATTAGACCTATTTAAGCATAATTTGAAATATTTGTAGCATGTATGTACCCTGCGTAAATCTAGTTTGAAAATAAATAATTTAAGAATCGATTCGATATTGACAAAACTATGGCTATCTCGCTTACACGACTGCGATTATGTATCGATATCTCTTTCGCACAGCAAAGTTTTGGCACCTCTATATGAATCTATTCTTAAAAAGTTTTGTAGTGTTAGTAATGTGATTGTTGAATCATTAAAAGCATGATTACTATTTTAGTAAGCTATAAGCAGTTTGCTTTTATAGACTTAGATTATTCGTCATATCATAATACATTTTAATAATTGAATACCTATAAAAATTTAATTACATGAAAAAGTATGTCAATTGGTTCAACAATTAATCTTCACGATAATTATCTCTCAATTTTGAATACCTTTATAAATTTGAATGATTACCCCTTAACCCTTTATGAAAAATTATGCACGATTTTGTCCTAACCATACCGCATTTCGTTAAAATATGACTACCAATTTCCCTGTTAAAATTGGAGTATAAACAATCACAATTACAGTCAGAAATACATATAAAGTTAAGTTTTAAAACAAAATGCGTTGTGAAGATATTTACCGGACATTGAAAACTGAGTCATAGATTAAGGCATTAAGATTAGGTCTTTCTCCAAATTTATCATTGGCTATCAGTGATTATGATGATGTAAAGAGATAACATCAATATTTATGACATGTCTAAGGACGGCAAATTTGCAATATTTTATATTTTTGTCGCTCAGAAATAGTTATTTCCCAAATTATTATCGTTATATCAATCTTAGAAACATTACCATCAATTCGATGTTATCGTAGGTCCGTAACCTTACATATAAAGAATTTTTGGATAGCCCAACTTATAAATTTAACCTAGAAATGTCACCAAAAGATCAAATTAAATTTTTTTTTATTACTTTTGTGATCCTGTATAAAAATTATGTTAAAAAATGTAGAAATTTCGATTAGTTTTCAATGTCCCCCGCCCCTACACCCTGATATTCTGTCCCAGGGCTGGTAAGTCCCACATCCGGGCCGCTGCGGGGACCGCAGGCCAGCTTCGTCTCAGGCACGCCTGGGGGCAGATTGGCTAGCTGGATTATAGGTAAAATTCCAAATTTATCGCTAAATGTTGCCAGGCAATTATTATTTGAAATGCCCAAAATGCTTACTAATTTTACAGACGCACTTTATAGGTGAAATTCTAAATTTATAACTGAAGACTATCCGCTAACAATTGTTCCAATTGCGCAACTTGCTTACAACTGGTACCTAATATTAATTTAATAACAATAACAATTAAGAAAAATATAAGTTTTGTTATGGGTCTAACAATTTTCGACTGATAAAAAGGATGCGGCAATCAATTCAGAGATGGAGAATTTTAAATTTTGCTTGCTTGCTTGAAAAAGTTACATTGTGGTTTAATGATTTGAAAATATGGAAAAAATAGATTGTACTTCTCTAAAAAGTTACTGCTTAACATTTAAACATGATTGTTTGAAAATAAAGTTTATAATACATTGACTGCTTTTCCACCTGACATGCAATTAAACTATAACTTGTGTTGAGAATGTTCTTTTTGCTTGAATAAGAATAACTGCATGCACATCCCCGCTATGACTCCATATTTTTTGTATTTACTCAAACAGACTATACTTCTTTGATACTACATTTATAGCAATAAATTATAGTAACACATAAGAATTATATAAACTATGATCACCACAGAGAACACACAACACTTAAAAACATTACATACCTAAATACGAAATTACAATTTATCCATACATAACAAAAAATTCAATACTACCCTTCATTTTTCCAAACTCGTAACGTACTAGTTAACTACCACACAACTTTCAAAAACCTTGCAATTATTATTACGTATACAATAGCCACTGAAAATTGAACTCTATACCAACGCAATAAGGTCCATTCCAGAATCAGGTGGGCCCCTCGACAATGTGTCCCGGGAGCTCGGACAAGCGCAGCTGTCTGTGCAGCAATTGCAGCGGTTGTTGGATACGCTCGAACTGCAGCAGCAGACGCACCATGATACCGATGTGAGTGGAACCTTCTAAATAAAAAAAAGACGTGTGGCACTCGGGGACTGCCGCGGTAAAGCTATTGCATGCTATGCCTTCAAGCCACACCTCCGCGCCCGTCGGAGTGGGGAGCGTGAGGTTTTTTCGTTACGGAATTTCTGGATTCGGTCCCCGCGATGGAAGCTATGCAATAGCTTAATAAATAAATTATTTACACCACTATATGTTACAAACATTTAATGACTCGGGCTCCTAATCTATATTAATATGTATTATAAAGCTGAAGAGTTTGTTTGTTTGAACGCGCTAATCTCGGGAAATACTGGTCCGATTTGAAAAATTATTTCTGTGTTAGATAGGCCATGAATCGAGAAAGGCTATATATCATCACGCTAAGACCAACAGGAGCGGAGCTACGCGGGTGAAACCGCGGAGCGCAGCTAGTATAGTTATAAATTGTTTTTCAGGAGCCTGTGTTCACGTTAATTTATCACACACTGTTCTGGAAGTATATCTTCTGTGTGTGTGTGTGTGTGTTTGTGTGTAGGCTAAACGTTTATATTAACAGTACTATGTATTTTGAACCATAGATTATTTTAAAATTTATTAGTTTTACTCTACAAAAGTAAACGCATTTTTCAGATGAACAAAATTGCTCCAGTGGAAGTCGATGTGTTGTGAATTGTGATCGTTGAAAGGATGTTCTAAATTTAAAAGTTAATATGTTCTTTTCATCTTTAAATATGTAATCCAAATTATTTATTTTTATTGACAATAGTTTAAATTATAATTTATATAAACTGTTGACAACAATAAGATATATTTGAGTAAGTGTAGTAGCACGATTTCTTATCGTAAGGTACCTATAGATTAGGACTATTTTCGCTTGCATAACCTCTTATTTTCACTGTAGTTGATATTAAAAGTGGGTTTTATAGACATTCTTATTTGAACCTTATCGTTGATAATATTTTAAAATATGTATTATACAAAAATAATGAAATTGTTGATTTATTTATTTCATTAAAGGTTTCAATAGAGGGCGCTTCGCCCAACGTCAAAAAGGACAGACGCAAATTCGGCTTACGGAAAAAGAAATCAAACAGCAAATGCACTTCCGTTGAGATGGGACATCATCATATAGACCCATCTAGTTCTCATATGGTGAGTTTCTAAAGGTATTAAATACAATGTTGTTCATTAATAAGGCCGGCTACTCACGAACCTGCCGCAGGGGCAATATTGAAACAATCTCGGTTGGTCGGAGGTTGGAGCAATTTCTGTTGTTCTCTAAATTGCCTTTACACATCACAATTAAGGAGCCAATTAAAGGTCGAAAATTGCTCCTGTTGCAGGTACGTGAGTAGCCGTTTTAAGTCATTTTCTTATATTACTAGTCGACTGACCAGACTGACCATTTATTTTCTTCTTTCGTTTCCCACAGATTAACGGAAAATGTAAAATAATTTATTTTTCCATATTCCAGGCCTTATCAACATTAACAGCCCCCCCTTCCCCTGGAGGAGGTGCGTCTTCTGTTCCCAATTCCGCCGCGTCTCTGCCTATAGGTAAATATTTATATAAAATACATTGTCTGTGTGTTTGTCCGTTTTGTATATATCTTGTAGACGCTTTTGTGTTTAAACGGTGTGGAGAATGGATATTATTAACTATAGTACATATATGTATATGTAAAATAATTCTTTTTAAAAGCTATGATCTAAGCTTGTTTCAGAAGTAAATGAAAGATACGAAAGAGACTGGTATAGGCCAGATACTTATTTTCTACAGTTATGAATAGTTAAATGTGTCTGTAATTTGGATATTTAAAAATAAATAATGCTTACTTTCCTTTGAATATATAGTAGCTTCAAATTGTGCTCAATGTGATGTTGTTTATATGGTTCTTAGTCCATTCTCTATTTCCGTGGGTTATAAAAGTAATAGATTCTATTTCTTACAAAATATTTTTTTTGTATACCCACAATTCCATAACATAAACTTTTACAACCCACAACATAAGTGTGACTGCGTGTTTGTTTTCTAGTTTAAACGTTGGATGTTCAAAGCACCACAAAATCAACTTGTCAAGATGTGTGCAAGTCCTAGTGTTAGATCATGTTATTACCTATTTGTTTTTATTTATTTATAAAATTTATTTATTTGTTTTTCAAATTAAACTCTACCTAGACGTGTTTGTGTTTTAATGTAGACTTTAATGTTGGGAATTGTGCTGTCAAGGACTGTACGAAATGGGTAAGTCCGCCATCTTGTTGTTGACACAAAATGGCGTCTCATGCACGTGGTAGCATGGTTGCTATGTAACAATAATGCTTACTGACATTAGTATATGAAATAAATAAGATATTAGATGTGCATGTTATTTTAGTGACGATAAACGAAAATAACTAATGAATTATTTTCTATTTTCAATTACAGCGTTTCTATCTACTTTTCTGGCGTCCACTTTAGTTCGTAAGGTTTTATTTTATTTACATTTTTTTCGGTTTTTCACGCCTCATACACAGCGCTGTGGTTTCGCGCATGCTTTAGTATTCAAGGACATGAAATCATACATAAGAAATATGTCGTTGAAGTGTGAATATTTCTAAAACTTTTCTTGTAAATCTCTTAAATAGATTTTTATTATTATTATTATATAGATATTAATATCTTAATATTTTTTAACACATTATTCAATTCTTATTAAGTGCTTTTTACCCGACTACGGCAAAGCAAAAGGAGGGTTATGATTTTGACAGGCTATGTATGTATGTATGTATGTATGTATGTATGTATGTATATATGTATGTATGTATGTATGTATGTATGTATGTTCATCTGTTCCCTCGTAACTTCTAAACTACTTATCAGAATTCGACAAATGACATATCATTAGAAGCGTCTTAATTGTCCGCTGGTTATAGGCTATATGGGGTTTCACAAAATCTAATTTGGCGCCCTCTAGCGGACAAAACATACAGCGTAAAAAAATAAAGTTAAGATAAATATGCCGTGTTTGGTATCATTTGAAAGCTTTTTACTTGCACATTTTGAATATATATATATATATATATATATATATATTACTAGCATTTGCTTGTGACTTTACCTGTATTCATGGGCTGATTGCATATAATTCACATCTTTTCGTTCATAGCTTCTTTATTAGTTCATCAATTTAACTTTTGTTTTATACTTTTTCAGCGTCGTTTTTTGTCGTAGTTGGGTTTTAGTTGTTTTACTTTTTATCTTGTTAATGTAATAAATGCAGCCAAAAAATATCGCAATACCACTCAAATTGACCGCCTCCTTGGTACAGTGGTTGACGCGTGAGCGTAGCACGGAGGGGTCCTAGGTTCAATTCCCGGTGAAGACGAAGAAAAAAAATGTCTCGGTCTGGCAGGACACAGAAGGCTGATCACCTACTTGTCCCTAAAGAAAATCGATCAGTGAAACAGATGTATAATGCATCTGCCCCTAACCCCACTAGGGGACATGGGACTTCACTTCACTACACTCAAATACGAGTTTAATAAGCAAACTATGGGCTTACGCAATACCTACAACTCTTTCTACAACTATTTTTCCAATATGATCTTTATTGTTTAAAAATCTTCACATATTTTTTTCACAATTATATTACAAGTGCAACGCTATAAAATATTATTACTAAATGCACTATTTTCCAATATCAATCACTTAAAACGGACATTTAAACGGGTTATTCTCCTTTTACTTGGCTTACTATACAATTTGTAACACATATTTTGAATTTTAATGACGTTCAAAGTAAATCTACAGTTTCCAGCGTTATCAAAGATAAGATGGATCAGTTGATTATCTCAATATAGCCTCTTATAAAAATTATTCAAATATCATTCTTATTAACTACATAATAGAGTTTATTTCTGCTTGCATTATTGCAAATAATAAACCAATACGATTTTGTTCTCGAAGGAAATTAGTTAAAGTTTTATATCGAAAGGATTCAGTTTTTATAAAAATGGTTTAAATAAATTTAAATAAAATCATTTTTTATGAGTATATTTTGAATAAATTTTGTCCAAAATAATGTCTAGTGATAGTGATGGAGTTATAGTGCCTTTTGGAAGGACTGTCTTCTTGTATATAATGAAGTTTCTAAGAGAATATCAAGATTGTGAGAGTGAGTAAAGTTTACTCCACGTTGGTAGTTATTTGGTTTAGTTAATGTAAATAATTGCGAAGTATTTAGTAGGTTATATCAGTAGATTAAAAAAATTGTTTCCATCGTTTTTATATAATGCATATAATAGATAGTATCGAATTTTAAAAATATATAATACTAGCGGTCCGCCCCGGTTTCGCCCGTGGTACATATTTACGTTTTCTCTACATAAGAACCATCCTCGTACTTCAAGGAATATAATAAAAAAAATTATCGAAATCGGTTCAGCCGTTCTCGAGTTATGCGCTTACCAACACATTTTGCGATTCATTTTTATATATGTATAAGATTAGTAATATTACTATATCTAATTTTACTCAGTATTCCAAACAGTTTGTAATAATAATAAATCGATATATTTTAGTTAATGTTTATATATTTTAGTCGGTAAATGTTACAAAATATATTCTTAATACATAATTCCAATTGCATTCACATCAAAGCTTCATTCCAATGTTTTATTTTATCCATTGTATATAAAACATTAGTAAAGGTTTTTAAAGTCTCACGTATTTTTTTATTTATCAAATAGAAACATAAGATGCATGAGCATGGTACAATTATGTTCATTGATTTTATTATTAGGAAAATTTCTTAATCGATGTGAAGAATTCATTTACTTTCATAATAATGAATTTACTTTAAAAGAGGTAGGATTATCTCAATAAGGTACTTTATGAACATATTAAATTATAGTTAACTGTGTCATTTAGGTATTATATAAATATTAATTCGTACCACATCCCTTTTTAGGTATATAATATTACAAAGAAAATTCCCTATTCCCTAACCTTAAAATTATAGGTATTAAACAACAAAAGCTACAAGAAATTGACGAGTATATTTTATTAAAAATAGGTCCAATTAGTAAGTAATATTTTATTGATGTAGTAATATTTTACTAAACTAATAAATACCTACTACACTACTAGACCAGATAAAAGCAAGATCTTGGTCAAAGGTATCTTTAAATAATGTATTCATTACTAAAGTATATAGATTTAGAGACATTTATTTAGTATATAGATGTATAACTTTAGTTTTGCCTACCCCCGAACTGACCACTACCCCAAAAACCAATTTTATACCCCCCATAATAAATTTCCAGCATGTGCAGCAACTAGACCGCAATCGCTACCAGGTGCAGAAGTCCTGAACGCAGCTCCAGCCAGTCTGACCAGTCTAACTCCAGACCACCAGCTGCGGGAGGACTTCACCATGCTGGCCAAGGATCTGGTCACCAGCTTGAAGAGTATTGTTGCTACATTGGTGAGCTATGTTAAATAATTCGTTTTACAGCGTTAAAATGCTTTATAAATGGCAATAAGACAGAACAACGCAAGCAAGCGCTTCTAAAGCAAGAACTTTTATAACGAAGGTTTCGTTTCGTCGTACATTTCTCTCAAATTTATACACAGAACGTCTCGGCAAATTCTATAGCATTCTAGACCCTTTATATTGGGTTAATTTTAAATAAAAACCTATACATTTCTAATTGCCCATAGGTATGTGAACGAGGCCGTCTGCGAGCGGCAATGGAAGCGGCAGACACTACAACCACGCCCAGTGGAGTTGTAGCCGCATTACGGACGAACCTCTCTACTGCGTTACAACAGAATTCTGGTGAGAGATATAACAACCACTATTTGCTTTTAATGCTATTTTTAATGGCTAGGAATTTGTTTATTGATTATTATTTAAAATATTATAAATATTTCGGGACAATTTTCACACACGGCACGATCTGATCCCATACTAAGCTTTCGCTTGTGTTATGGAAACCAGATGGCTAATAAACATACATAATAATTTTAAATAAATACATATACATATAGATAATTAACACCCAGACACAGAGCAAACATCTATGTTCATCACACAAATATTTGCCTCGGGTGGAAATCGAACCCACGACCAGTGGCTTGGAAGGCAGGGTCACTACCAACCAAGCCAACCGGCCAGTCAATTTGTTTATAATATTTGACTATATCGATTTAAATTATTATATGACTAGGAATCTTGCTTCTGAGTTTTTTAAATACCTTGTAAAGTTGTAATATTAAAAACTGGATTAACATGTTAGATTGTGAGAGGCTAGGCGTTGCCCCGGCATAGCAAAAAGACTCGGGTTCGAATCCCGCCTCGTGATCGAAATTTTTTATTTCTTTAAAAAATTAATATTTATAAGTAGGTAAATTAATTTTAAGTGATTGTATTTAAGTAGTTAAGCTCTTTAGCAAACTCAGGATGGATGACCAACAAGGCAAAAAAGTCAAATTATGTGTTTACACGCAATTAATCACTTAAAATTTAGTTAACTACTTATCAACGTGTGTAAACCAGCCATAATATTAAGTGCAAGTGCATAAGTAATGACGTGCGAAGTGTCCCGCTCAGAGCTGCGGTCACTGCACGCATATATTCTATCTACGTATATTCTCTTATCATTTCCTTTTATTTACTTCCTATCCACCATAAACTGAGCAAACACACACATTCCCCAAATACACACACACTACACATATAATATAGTGTAAACAATTAAGGGTGCTTTTCCGCTAATAATGTGCGAGGATGCAGTTCATTTAGTTTGAAGTTTGAAGCGATATGATTGGTTATTTACAAGAAGCTTATATCTAATACACTGGAGATTTCAGTATGAACATTAACTTGTAACAATAAAATATGACGTTGAATCACGCCTGTATGTTTTTTTATCCCTTTCACACCTAGGTAGTTAGTTAGATGTGAAAGGGATAAAAAAACATACAGGCGTCATTCAACGTTTTATTTTCTTGTTACAAGTTAATGTTCATACTGAAATCTCCAGTGTATTAGATATAAGCTTCTTGGTTATTTACAAACACATTCCTCGCTACACATTGCACATTATCAGTGGAAAAGCACCATAATATTAAGTGCAAGTGCATAAGTAATGACGTGCGAAGTGTCCCGCGCAGAGCTGCGGTCGCGGCTGTCGCGTATTCACGATGCGTCTGACCTTGCTGAGATATCTTCTATGGGGGCTAACTCGGATCATGTGAGTTGCTTTTTTTCATAGGTAATAGTAGAATTAATATGTATTTGTTGCTTAGTTGTTCGTATTTTTAAAGGTCATTAACCTAGTTCTTGCAGAGTATAATTCAAATTCAAATTATTAGTATAACACAATTCATTAAAATCGGTGCAGCCTCTCTTGAGTAAAAAGTAGTGTGAACAAATAAAAAAGGTACTTTCAATTTGAAATTAAAACTAATTAAAAAAAAACAAATGTAATGCTAGATTGTGAAGTGAAAATGTTACTACAATAGTAATATTTATCTAAAAATAGATGGAAAATATAATTACACCCTCTTCAAAAGTTTCACAAAATATTTGATAGGTTGGGTATCAATGGTTTAGGGCTGATTTTTCAATCCGCGGTTAAAACTTATTCGTCGAATCATGTATAAAACTACCATTTTAAAAACGTATTCTAATTGCCCGTATTTGACAGTTTACGTGACATTTTAATAATATCGTGTAATACTTTATTGGATGGATAAGTTTTATCCAAGCATTGAAAAATGCCCTAAGGGCCGATTTTTCAATGCCCAGATAAACAGCTAGATAGACTTTATTCTTCAGTTAACAAAATATTCAATTTTTCAATAGACGAATAGGACTTATCTATCGAATAACTACGTTATTTGAGGAATAAATCTATTTGCCGCTCCAACGGCCAGATAGCGCGCTATTCGACTGTTAGGCGTTTGAGTTGACAACTGACGCGTCAAATTTGAGATATTTTCGTATGTCATAACATAGAGCGTAGAATTATTAACAATTAAACCTCTTTCTATATAATTATAATCAATTAAAATCATATTGAAATTGATGTTTTTGATAGTACTGATGACCATGCCATTGAAAATTTGCCGAACGCTGCCTTTAAGTATGTCGTTTCCATCGTAATATATTTAAATTGAAACACAAATTTAACCAAACTCTTTACTCGAATCAAAACAACAATCAACAATCATAGAAGACAAGTGCACTCCTGACGTGAGTCATAATGACGGTTGTTGACAAATTGCAAGATTTGACTCTATCCCGCTCTAACCTGACTAATTTAATATGTTTGTTTCGCCACTCCGAGAGCAGTGCTGCCAATATGGAAATATTTGGTCAGATAGTTATTCATCAAATAAATCACGATTGAAAAATAGGCGAGCCGTAATGAGTTAGATAAATAATTGAATAAATCTATTCGAGGGGTACTTATTAGACTGTTTATCTCGCGATTGAAAAATCGGCCCTTAGTAAAATAAATAGAAAATCTATAAATCGAATACATTTCACAATAATTATCATCTTACAATCCACAGAACCACCAATTCAAGCACTCGCTGAGCTACAGTTCGTCGTGCGTGTCCGCGTCTGAGTTCTTTGACGCGGAGGAACATGACAATGGTGAAATTAAACAGAACGAGATTATTAATGCAGATGAGGTGAGTGTGAAGTTATCATTATTTTTTCTTTTTATATAATTATTTTAATACACAAAACCTTCAATAGCTTCCCAAAGATGTGAGTCGAGACTTTACATTGTTATAGTGTCGCGATAAATATTCAAAGTCAATCAATAACACCAATAAACTAATAAATAAAATGCTCAGAACACACTATTCACTATAGACTATACAATACGCATTGTCGTAAATATATTTTTTAAATATTATTGTTTTTATCTATACTTTATATTATAATGCAGAGTTTGTTTGTTTGAACGCGCTAATCTCAGTAACTAATGGTCCGATTTGAAAAATTATTTCGATGTTAGATAGCCCATTTATCGAGGAAGGCTATAGGTTATAATATACCGTCACGCTAAGACCAACAGGAGCGGAACAATGCGGGTAAAACCGCGGGGCTTAGCTAGTATTTTATAAAATACTGTATTATTTCAGACAGGTGTGATAGAGTTAGATGGCGATTCGTCATCGGAAGCGGGTTCGCTCAGCAGTGAGGAGGGATCCGCTAGTTCTGATAACAGCGATGCTGCTAGTAAGTTTGAAATATTTTGTTGATTTGTAATTATTAGACATAAATTAGACCTCTGTGCTACTTATCATTTATGTAGCTTCCTAATATAGGGTTTTAAAAGAGGTAAACTGTGTTTGAGTTTATCATTTACAAGTAAACTTGTTATAGTCAAGCCAATTTAATAGGCAACATTTGACGTCTATCAATTTTATCTTCGAAGAGAGGTAACCTGCTTAAAAACATTGATTATAGTGAATTAATCGATACGGATTTGAAACATTTGTCAATCGAATTTATTAATTTATGGTGATTTTTATTCACAAGTAATCAATGCATTCGATTCTAGATGTCAGATTTCGATTTTTAGAGTAACGTCTCTGGTATTTAAAAAGAAAAAAGGTTTATTGACACAAAATTGTAGCGACGTCAGTTCTTCAGTTCAGAAATTGTTTATTATGTTAAGTATGGTTTATCAATAAAATTAAATCTTAAAATTACTTGTATTGGTCATTATTATTATAAATATGTAATCGTAATTCAAAAAAGTTAAGCAAATGTGCATTTCTATCAAAACGAAATATCATGTTATTCTATGTCGTCGTTACTAGGTTACGTTGTTGAATTTTGTTGAACTGTCAAATGTTGCCTATTAAAATGGCTCTACTATAAACATTGAAATTTTACTTCATTCATGTATTCAATCATCAGAGAAGATAATATTTAAAAAAACTAGGTTTCACTAGAAAATAGGTTTATATATAGATAATAGATTTCACTATGATAAATAAAAAACTACTTACTGAAGCTTCAAGCTGTAGCATATAAGCAGTGTAAACTGTAAAAAGTACTTTATCGAACGTGATTATTTGTATGTTATTTTTGTTTACTTTTTTATTAGGTCATGTTGTTCGATATAAGCAAATAAATCAAATCTTTTCCCCTAAATCCAAACTGATTATCCAGTAAATAACCCGATAATTATTTACCTGCCCTATCGAGCAGAATAGACCGCCCCGTGTGGCGCAAACCTTATTAGCTTAGTGAAGTTTTTGGCTAAGTACCCGATAAATAAATACCTCACCCTTCGAGCAGTGGTATCAGCGGAATAGACCGCCCCATGTGGCGCAAAGCTTACTAGCTTAGTGAAGTTTTTAGCCAAGTATCCGAGAATTAACTAAAACTACCTTGAGCAGGAGTATAAGCTGGATATTGGACAAACTCCCTGTTACTCAATCACGCCTTAACTACTGAACCAATTTTCATGAAATTTGGTATGGATATATTTTGATACCCGAGAAAGGACATAGGATAGGTTTTATCTCGGAAATCCCACGGGAACGGGAACTATGCGGGTATTTCTTTGAAAACGCGGGCGGAAAGCTAGTAGCAAATATTTTAATGATATCCTCCCCCTCCCGAGCAGTGGTATCAGCGGAGCAGGTAGCCCCGTGCGGGACGGGCCAGTGGTCCCGGCGCCGCGTGCTGCCCGCCCCCCGCCC
>CAJQZN010040618.1:0-17164 GCA_907164685.1 Colias eurytheme
AGGCAAACGTCAAAACACAATTTTATTAAATCGGGGTTTGACGAGTCCAACTCCGATATAGGTATGAAGTGTCTTATCTTCGTATATTTGGAAGCATTTTATCATTTAAGCAGCTTTCAAGTCTTAAGAACCGCTTAACTTTGCCAGTTCTAACACCTGATTGGTCAGCTTACGTGATTTTCACTTTTATATTTGAGATGCTTTGAGAGAATGCCGTGTGGCATTAGGCCCGCCTTTTGTACGATGTGCAATAAAGTATAAAATAAATAAATAAATGCTTTGGAATATACGGAGGTTAGTTTGTATAAGATTAAGTATAAAAAAATAACATTTTTTAAATTTTGATGTTTATTGTTTTAATAATTTCTTAAGTAATTAAAATGAAAAATTAATCATTTTTCTGACATGGTGAGGCATTAACTTTAATGTTAATTGTTTTAATAATTTCTTAGGTAATTAAAGTGACAAATTAATCATTTTTCTGACATGGTGAGGCATTAATGTTAATTGTTTTAATAATTTCTTAGGTAATTAAAATGAAAAATTAATCTTTATTCTGGCATGGTGAGGCATTATGACATTTAGAATTGCACAATACATTAGACCTTTTACATTTGCATAATTTTGAAGAGCATTTTTTATTGCAGTGGCATTTTATAAAGCCTTGGCCATGTTCAGATCAACGTTTGACCGAGAATTGCAGTCGCTTCTAGGATTGACTAGGCCAAAACCGAAACAGAATAATTTACTTTCGACGTTTGACTGAAAAGTTAGGAGCTCCTGGGTTTGACTAATAATACTTCAGGCAAAGGGCGAAATTGAAATGTATTTCGGGGATTGCCTGATGGCTTTGGCCAAACCTAGGATAAACCAGTCCTTCCGCGAAGAGACTGTGTATCGGACTTTGACTATAACATATATACTTATATATAATATATTATATACTTATATATAATTATAATGTACTTACATGCAATATTTCTATAATTAGAATAAGATTGAAATATTTTCCATACCTACCTACCTAGTTTTTGCTCCTAAGCCCGTAATGATCAAGTGATCGATTGAATTTATTTTTTTACATAAACTTTTAACAATAGGTACTCCAAATTTTTTTTATAATGTTTTTTAATACAATTTGAATCAATATGATTTTTGTATTTGTCTCATAATGAACAGTGTACAAAGCTTAATATAATGACTGAAGCTTAGAATGTTTATTTGACTCGTACTGTTTAATTTACAAATCAATACAATAGAGGCTGAAGTGATTGTTTCAAAATAAATCAAAATATTTCGTGAATAAATCAAGAAAAAGGAAATCGAGATCCCTTTTAATATAAAACAAAGAGCCTGCAGAGAGGATTTATTAATAGACTGAGTATACTTGAACCTGCCGTAGCAAATCAAGCATCTTGTTATGTAGAAACATTATTTTTGTTAAATTCTGTAGTAGGATGTGAACACCAATGTTTCAATGTTGTCTGATATGTTACTTTTTCATTTTAGTTCTAATATAGAGGTAATTTAAGTCTGACTATATCCTAAATGTAATCTAGACAATTTTTGATTTGTGAAATTATTGTAGAACAGTCAAATGTAATATTTGCAAAACAAGGATGTAAAATAAAATAAACACCAAACTAAATTGCAGCTGTATAAACACATGAGCAAAGTTTTCTGAAAGTGTTATAACTATGATAAAATCTACATGCGTTTATTAGTTCAGGCGTTCGATAAAGTTTATGAATGAAACCTTTCAAGGGTTCATAGGTACTAAATGAAGCGCATCTTATACATTGCACCAAAGCATTTGATAAAAATAGTGTTTTATAACGGAACGAGTCGTTCATTCACTACACTGCCATTCGTAAGCGCACTTGTGATGTAAAAGCCAGTTTGTCGGATGCGCGCCGTCAGTCGAATATCTAATATCACAAGGAGCGAATGTTGTTTCAAGCTTTCGGAATATACAATGTTTTGATTAAATATAATCAAAACAAATGCGTGCTGTATTTAAGTGAACGTGAGAAAAATATTTCAGTATCTTACCTGAAGCCAATGTAAAGGTGAGCAATGTGAGATTTATCTTTAAATATTTTAAATAGTTTTTTTATATATTCAACGTATGACGTTCAATGCATCAGGCTCTATAAATGTTTGTTTACCTTTTTAAGGAGCGTCTTATCTGATTTCATATCGGTATAGCGTCCTTGATATAATTATGATTAAAACATAGTTTTTTAGGTTTTCCCAAAACTTCTGTGTACAATAAACAAAATTGCTTAAATTTGTTGGCAATAAAGCACTATACCTTATTAGTAGTATTTATAGTTGTAACAGTTTCCTTGTTATATATGCATCCCTACATATTTGCGTTCGTGGATTTCCCGATTTCCTGAGGGATATTTATCTGGTAATACGCGCTCTGTGAACTAGCCACAGTAACTACATTTATGTACATGATGAAGTAAGTGTGAAATCACGCTCAAAAATCTCTGTCGTGATCATCGTATTATGTAATCTATATATATATAAAACTCAAAGGTGACTGATATAGTGATCTATCAACGCACAGCCCAAACCACTGGACGTATCGGGCTGAAATTTGACATGCAGCTAGATGTTAGGACGTAGGCATCCGCTAAGAAAGGATTTCCCGAAATTCTTGCGGGAACGGAGAAAAACGGGGATGCACGTACAAAGTCGTGGGCGGAAGCTAGTGTATAATAAGTGTATAATTAAATCCTAATAAGAGTATACCTATATTATCCACTTTTTTCTAAAAGAATATAATGACAGTAATAAGTGTCTTAATGGTCAGTTTGCGTTCATCAGATCAATTTTCGAGATTAATATAATTGTAATTAGGTTTTAAGAATTGTTATGAGACCGTTAACCTCACTAGTAAAAAATTCTTCAAAATCTTTGTTTTATGTCCAAAGATCGTTTTAAATACAAAATATTTGGGTCAATACAACAATATATCGGCAAAGGTTAATTGTTATGATATTAGCATATTCAAACATTTTGATAGAGCTATTTTCTTTCGTAATACTTTGAAAACCTTGACTGACAATTTTTTACTAAATTATTGTATATTTTTAACCTTAGTTTGTCACATAATCTCAAGATTATTTATATGCAACAACAACCAGAAATGTAGAATTCATACATATTCTACCGAGATAAATTTTATAAGGACATAAAAAAAATTTGCAGCATATTTATTTTAATGAAAATTGAAACAAATATCAGTGTTTCTATTATTTTAGAAATATGTAGAGCTCGAGCGTTATAATTAACAAACATTTTAAATAAAACGAAACGAATCTGTAGTAACGAATATTCAATGATGACCTATTGTTAAATTCCTACACAGATAATTGTTTTTCTTGGGTACAAACAAATTGCAGGTTTTAAAACTCAGAATGTGTTAATTCTATTGTTGAATTTTGAAATCATACATCGAGAACTAAGCGAAGAAACATTATGAGGAAACCGGTATTTTATACAAAAACTCTGATGTGGACAATGATACCAGCTCTACATATTAAATATGAGTCTTTACAAAAAAGTAATCTCAAAATTACTCTTAAGAATTTGAACGATGCCTATAATTATGATATCTCATATCGTTTAGGATGATTTCCATCCATTAAATACTATTATTATTGTTTATTCGGTTGCGTCAATCTGAAAAACCCACTTTAATTGAATCCACGTGCCATAAAACTTGTAGACATAAATAAAAATAAGGAATACTCATATTACGAAGATTAAACTTCGACACATATTATCTAAAAAGTGATTTTTGATAGATATCCTATACATAGATAATTAGAATAAGGACAATATGCCTTGTCCTTTTTATGGTTTCAAACCTGTAATCCTATACTAAACATGAAAGAAGCCTCGTTGATAGTTTAAATTTTATTTGAATGCAATTAAAATTGGGCGTGTGAAACCGCATGGATATCTTATTAACTTTTAAGCAAATTATGAAACAATTAATTTATTTATCATGTGCAAAAACACAAAATATAACTAAACAAAATTGAGCGAAACTTTTTGTTCCGGTTTCAAAAACCTGTATGTTTATTTATATCTATCTATATTTATATGAAGGTGAATGCAACTATTAGCTGTTGTACTAAGTGACTAATCAGAGTTCCCTTTATTCCCTTTTACGGAAAAATATTGCACATTATAAATAAAGAATAGAAAGATAAAGATAAATAACAATAAAGCTAAAGATTTCTGTAGTTTTATAGAGTGGTCTGGTATAGTATAAATTTAGTTCTATGCAATGTGCATTCGTTGATAAAATTTTCAATTATAGGTGTCGTGTTTATTATAAAGAGATTGATTTCATTCGATATCGATCATAGATTTAAAAAAAATGAAGCCATTATAAAAAATTCGTCATGCATAATAATATATATATACCATGTAGATATTTACAATTACATACCAAGAAAAAATAGTTTTAAACATATTAATCTTCACATTTTTCAGTAAAAGTAAAATTATAAAGTAGGAATTGCAAAGTGCAAGGTATTAGAAAATTTAATTTGCGTTTTCTTTTTAAATTAAACTGTTTAGAGAATTATTCTGACTGAATAAATATATAAAATATCAATAAAGCGGAAGTCCTGGGCTTATTAGATTAGAATGATGGATGATGAAGGGTTTCCGGTCAAAATTGGCGGCAAAAAACCAACAATGGGCTGTATCTAACAATGGAGGAGAAAATTCATTATTATTTTTATAAAAAGCTAAACTAAACAATAATGGCGAAAATATTGAACGATGGTCACAAAGCGAGCCAATTATAATGATTTATTTGCTATGTTATTATTAGAACATGGGTTTATTGGGTAATTAAGTAATTAGTTCCAGGCACGCTGGCGGCTGGATAAAAGATAATACGTTCTGAAAAATACCTTTACCTACGGTGAATTTAAAATAAACATACCTTTTTAAATGTTTTAAATAACCGGTCTGATATAGATTTCATGTAGGTATAGAAGTCCTAGAGTAATTTATAGGTATAAATATTAAAAAAAATATTTTTGTATTTCATAAGCACTATTGTATTTTTATATATTCCGAGTTTTAGATAAGGCTTACAACAAATCGAAGGTTAATCGACGATGTATAAAAATAATAACTAACCTTTATTTTTAAGACATGACGAAAAATCGTGACAAAGGATCGTAATGCGTGTGCTCTAAATCATATTTTTTTTCATATTATTGTACCTTCCTTGACCATTGTATATATCATTAGATATTACAATAAGAGGTTTATAAAAACATATTGCGACACATTTTTAATTGCATCAATGTTTTAAATATCTATACAATAAAGTATTATGTTAGCTTGATCCCGGACTTCACTAGCAGGTTTTTATTCTATGAACTACTCCAGAGCTTCTCCTCTAGCAAATTTCATATAGTTCCGATATGCTGTATAGAATACATACATTCTTACAGACTTTCGCGCAATATTATTAAGATCATATTATAATTTCGTAAATTTGAGTTGTCATTCGGAAGGACAAGGATCAAGACTTTAGGTAGCTTAGATAACCACAAGGAAAATCATTATTTCTTTAAAGGTTTGTTCACAGACGTATTCTTTAAAAGTTCTACGTATAAAAGCATTATGTATTAAAAGAGATGTGTTCCTTAAAAGTTCTGTTTATTATAAAATTGAAATTTGTTATGTTTTGTAATTACCCTATCAGAAATAAAATTTTAATTAACTCTATCTAAATGGAAGTACGTAAAGGTGTGGTAAAGGTGACAGATTGTTTTATGGATGTCATTGCCTTATTAGATATAATAACGATGCACTTTATTAGATGTCACAACACATAATGAAATACATAGTTGCATACAATGGTGTCGTTTTGTAAGTGGATATAACGTCATTGAACCTTAAGGGCTTGGTCTAGTATTGCAAACAAATGCATCCTGTCATCCTATATGTAAATAATACAAATGTACTAAGGGAAAGTTGCTCCACTTAATTTTTAAAAATTAAATCATTCGTATAATTTAATATTCGTAATAAGTACCAAAAATGACAATTTGAAACAATTTTCGTGAAAATTACACCGGGTGATTTTTTTTTATCAGTACACAAAATTTGCGAATACTTTCTATTGATATCTTCAACTTCATGTTTATATAACTGATCAACTTTTACAAAAAAATTTGGACGAAATATAAAAAAAAATAAGCTTTCTATACAAAATGCATAACTCTATACATTTTTTTCGACCTAAGTTTCTTAGTGAAAGTTGTTCAGTTTAACTAATAAAACGGATAAACAAATTTTGTATTTAATAAAAAAAAATGTAATGTTTGTGTTAAAAAATTATAAAATAGAAAAATACGCAAATGAAAACAAAAGATATTTTTTTCTGACTAGCTTCCGCCCGCGCGGATGTCAGTCTTCGCGTCTTCTACAGATTTATTATATTATGTATAATATATATATTTATATTGATAAACCTAATAAATCTTTTGCTAGCATTCTGATGCTTTATCGGTTGCACTGGATTTATCTCTTTTTTTTCAATCGCTTGAATGATATAGGATGGGTCCTTGATGGGCATCGAATGCTGAAGTCTCGAATCAATCAATTCTGACAGTAGGCAATTTATGTAAAATCTTGATAATGGTCCATCATTTTATTTTGCCTAAACGTTACATACTTTTTTATATATTCTATTTTTAACGAATGATTCACTCCAGTCCAAACAGCAAATAAGCAGACTTCTGCTTCTGCAACGTTTAGTTGTCCCTGAATTTGGAAAAAATAGTCATGATTCTTATCTATGACAAAAGTGTTATTTTTTGCATTGTATTTCAAATATTAAATTTTTTTTAACCGCATCTTCCGCATTCATGTCTTTTGCCGGAATTATACATTTAACTTCTACTAGTCCCATTTTCCCTTTTTGATATGGGAGTGTATAAAGTAAATTTTTTAGATATTTCTCGTTATAGTTTTAAAAAGTTATTATTGTCATTTTGCTCATTAGGGAAAGTAATTTCGATATCAGTTTTAAGTTTTTTAATACCTGCAATAATAACGTCATAATCGCCTGCACATACTTATCGATTACACCCTGTATACAATCCACCATCCACATTCATAATGTTTTCCTGTCCTCCTCTCCTTTACGCTGTTCACCGATACATTTTAAATGAGTAAATCTGCTACCACTGAAGGATGTTTCATTGTGATCAGCAAATTTTCACCACTGTTCGATTATTTGTTTTTCATTTTTAATCAGCAATTGGGAATCATCAGTTTTGTTTTTTGCAGATTGGTGATGTACCCTAACAATACGTCGAAAAGGGAAAGCATCAACGAATTATCGTTTTCGTCCTCTTTTTTTATTCTTCGCGTCTCTGTTACTTCTGTTTGTTTAGTTCTCAACCCCACTGAATTTTGATGATGTGATGATAATCCATTCGTTTTAATATTGGTACTTAGAGTTGGTAGACTAAACTAGAAATGGTGGACAAAATTTGTCAGCGCGTCTGTAAGATCAGAATATAAAACCAACATCCTGTATTTAAGTTACAAAATTAATAATCAAACAACATGCCGCTACGTTGAAAATGACTAGAAGAAAAAATTAAAACACCTCGGATCAATTTTGGAGTAAACAAATCATTTTCCCCGTATGGGGATTTCCCCGGATGAACTTGGGAAGTTCAAGTTCTCAATACAAGTTTATATTATATTTCGTATTTCTCAAACGAAAAATAAACATTTTTGGAACTTCAAAAAAATTATATTATAAGAAAATTTATGAGCTTACTTTAGTTTTAAAGAAATATACATCCCTTTACTGACACCCCGTAAAATAAAGAAATTGTTGCCAATCACCTTTGCAATCTATTTGGTTTCATTAACTTTATGTTCGAAGATAATTTTTTTTCTAGTAGTTACACGCGTATTTTTTTCGTTTATTTTCCATATCGAAATCAAATGTTTAAAAATACGAATATTTGCACAAAACTAAGATAAAAATAATCAATTAACAAAAATATTAAATTTAATGAAGTAGAGCAACTTTCACTTCGGTATGAAGGAAAATCGAGCGTAGAGCACACGTCAGAACGCTCCGGCCCAAGGAGCGCGACTAAAGAAATTCGCTAGGATTTTTTCTTATTATTTTAAATATTTTTTTAATATTTAAAGAATTATCAAAATTCAAAAAAAATTTTTTTTAAAGGATTAATACTCATTGGTCTTCAACCAACTCGAATAAATTAATGGAAAAAATAACTTTTAGCAGTATTTATCAATCGATTTTGTAAGGCAAAAAAATGGGAAATTTAATGAATTTATAGCGTTCTAATTAAGAAAATCATAAGTTTTTCGGCAATTGTATTCAGCAGTTTTTAATAACGACTATATAAGGATAATAATGCGCTGATCAGATTGTGTAAATTGTAATCGGTTGCAACGTAGTGAGTGCACAAACTCAGCTCGAAATGATTTTGGGGGAAAGAGACTTATCTTGAAGGCCTGATTAAGGTAACATAAAGTAACTTTATAAATGTGAAAAAATTCACGCGCATTGCGAATATAACACTAATTGATAAACAAGAAAAAAAAAATCAGTTTATCATTTCATTAGCCGGGAAAAAATTGTCAAATAACTTGTTGAAAACGCAATTTTGCTAGACTGCAGCCTTAATTACATTAAAATTCAAATAACATGACGCATACCATAACAATATTTAATAGAAGAGATAGCATATTGGAATTGAAGATAAAAAAAATGTATTTACTTGTCATCCTTTATCATTGTTTTTATCCTAACACACGCAACAGTATTAAAAGTGTGAAAATTCTGAATACGCCAAGAAATATACTCGTAAAAAAAATGTTGTATCTTTTCTTTGTACAGTATGCTATAAGCATATTGTAATAATATTGTCAGTTTATATTATACTAGCTTTCCGCCCGCGGCTTCGCCCGCGTTTTCAGAGAAAAACCTGTTCCCGTAGGATTTCCGGGATAAAACCTATCCTATGTCCTTTCTCGGGTATCAAAATATCTCACTACCAAATTTCATGCAAATTGGTTCAGTAGTTTAGGCGTGATTGAGTAACAGACAGACAGACAGAGTTACTTTCGCATTTATAATATTAGTATGGATGTATTCTAAGATAATATCAAAGTTCGTACATAGTTGTAATAATATGGCTTCAAGGAAATTCATACAAAGTTCATACCTCTATCGTAGTATATTATTATTAGTCTGTGCCTCTATCTATGACTTGTATTTTTTCATGTTAGGTATATTAACACGAAAAAGTACAAATCATAAGTAAGAGGTATGAACTTCGTATGTACCTACTTCCTTGAAGCTCTAGAACGTATTATAATAACTGTCGTTGTTATTATTAAGTATTTAAGTAGATACATAAAAAGGACATAAAAAATTAATACTACCAAATTTGTGTGTGTGTGTTTTTTATTTATTTTTTTAACTTTGATCAATCATGAACGTCTAAATTCAAATTCAAAATAATATTAAAACGCCTATAAAATGTTTAGCAGCAACTTCTCATTCGCAAAAGCTAACACAACGTTCACCGATAGGATATTCCATTTTCTTAGTACTACCTCATTTCGCAAGAAAAGAGTTACATATATGTTGCACTTATTTACTTGTTACATCTTGTACACAATGCAAATATACATAATATAATAAAGGCTGTTTGTTCATTAAAATCAATAATGAAAAAACTTTGAAAATGAAATAAAGCGAGTAAAGAAAGACTAGAAATAGTTATTATTATTAGTAAAGCAGCAAAAGTTCATAACTAAAATACATAACATGGTTACTTATTATTGTCCTTATACATTTCAGATGGCAAACCACGCAAAAATCATCTTGGGCTGTTTATTACTGAGTGTTCTTCTCCAAGCAAGAGCCGACGCAGCAGAAGTCCATGAAGTTACAAAAGAAGAAAATAATCCCAAGTTAGATAGCAAGCCTTACGGCGTGGCAGAAGATATACAGCATTCGAAAGATAGCAGTTCTTCACAACGAGAAAAAAGATTTTATAACTACTTCGACTACAACTTTGGTTTCAACTTGAATCCCCAGATTCCAGCATACATTAAAAGAGATCAATCTTTCCAGACCGGTAATTATGGTGTACAGGATCCATTGGACTTGATATTTAAAAAAATACAAGAAATTACAAACGTTGCTAATCATCGGTCCTATTTACCACCGCCACCACAAATTCCAAGACCGACATTCATACCAGTCTTATATGTGCCCAAAATGCAATGCCAATGCCCAAATAATAACGAACAACCGACGACAAGTCGCCCATTGCCAAAGGATCCAGTTTCACAAAATAATACTGAACCCAAAGTCAATACAGACAGCGGAACAATAAACGAAACGATGCCTGAATTCCCTACCAGATTTCCTGATGTTGACGATATGCGTGATACTCAAGACAATGAATATGATTACGGAGATGACTCCGACGGTACAAGACCGATCACATTGAGAAAACCTGTTAAACAGAGTCAATCATCATCTAGAACCTCGCCTCCTTTAGAACATGGGAGTAGTCAAGCCGGATTGGATTCACCCACACAGAGCGCTGATGCACCCCAACAGACTTTGACACCCGACAATGAGTCAGTGACATTTGCAGAAAGCATTTCTGTATGTGAAAGTGCTGCAATCTTCTGTTGTCATCAACCTGAAGTTACATACGAATGTTTTAGAGCACAGAGCTGTGCTACCCCAGATGCTAAACCTTGTGAACCTGAGTCACTTTTGAGGACTATCAATAAGTTGCAATATTTATATAATTTGAGGAAAACTTCAACAGAAAGTTAATGAATGAACAAAATGGTTACTTAGGTATATACTCTAATGTATTTTAATTTAAAGATGTAGGAATACTATCGAGGCATTTAATCGAAATAACAAAATAGCAAATGAGACACGGATTTGTATTAAGAGTACATTGTATTGTGCATCACAAATGATAATAATAAGATTGTTCAGATGTAATTTATACCAATGCAATTTAATGTTACAAAGAAATTTAACACTTACTCAATCAAAGATAGTTCCTATAGTTCAATTAATAACGAATTATTTGGCACTAACAAAATATTATAATATCATAAACACAGTACTAGTCGCCTTAATGTTTATTACGATTAGAGTACATGTATTGTCTTAATATGATTAAAATCAGATGATATTATCACGACTTACAAACACACGATTCATTACAAAACCAGGTATATCCATATACCATTTTATTTGTTTCTGGACGTAAGTGAGTCAAAAAGTCGTGATGGTACGTAAAATGTTTAATAGTTTGCCTTATAATGATGAAATAAACTATAAAGTAGATAGAGTGTGGTCTCTACTGTATTACTCATTCAATTATTATTTTAATCAATGATAGAATTACTTTAAATCTAGAATGCGTATTTTTTCTGTGTAATTAGTAATTTATATACCTAATTTATAATTATTATATAATATTGTGATTATTTAAACATATGGACATATATTTTCATGGATCTTAAATAGATATTTTATATTGATATCTGTGCCGCCGCTCTAGAATTTGTTTATCAGGTCTTAAATTTTAATTAGTGCAAAACAATGTCAAAGTTACAACGAAGTCACATGTATTAAAGAGCGCACCCATTATTTTAATAATGTTTCATAATGCAACATGTTTCGCATAAGAGTACTTTAATTACACATAATATAAGTATATACCTAGTTATAATTATAATATTTGAAATAAACCCCATATGAAAAATATAATATTGTTTTTATATTTAAAGGATTATGAGGCTGAAACGCCAAAGAAGCACTCTTATAGTTGTTATAATAATAACTAAATTGTTTAATTATAAACAAAATCTTTTCTCAGTTTGCATAACTACTAACGTAAATAACTTATTCAAATTCTAAAGAAGAGGATTTCTTATAAAATAATATTTCAAAATCTGGCCTTTGTTCCTTGAGAAAACACATGCATTCGACGTCTTTTTACATGAGGAAATCTATCACAGGATTTTAGACCCTTTATCAATTCTTAAGAAAAAACTTTTTGAACAGATTAATTTTAGATTTAAGGTAATAATTTTAGATTTAAGATACATTCGAAATAAGGGATTATACATATACCATTTATCTCTTAATATAGGGCGCTCTATTTTTATTTTTCAGTCTCAACCACTAAATTATATGCTCTTATAAATTTTACTCACTTCAGAAATCATTCAAAATCATGTTCTTAATACGTTTGTGAAATTTTCATGATGTATATATCAATTTAACAATAAAAGGATTTTTAACATCTGCTCTTTTCATTTAACTGAAGAAATATCTAACTTGAAATAATAGCAAGCTCTATCACGAGGTCTCAATCCTCAATTATTTTCCTGTCGTCTTTTTCCAGTCACAATCTCTTGTTCTAATAAGAACAGTGTCTGTTTCAATCATAAATAAATAAATAAATCATTTATTTCACATAAAAATTGCATCTTATTATTTACAGCTTCAAAGCATATCACTGCCTTTCTGTAATTAAAATACCCTTTATATATTAGATGCATACGACTCATAAACCTCAATTAATTTATAATTAGGTAAGCTTTTAGTAGCTTCCTAACACATAAGTAATTAACTAAGCTATTTTTGTATATGAAGGATATCTTCTAATTAACGTTCAAGGTAATCAAATATGAGATTCCGACGATCTTATATAACAATACAAACATACTTGCAATAAAATGTTTGTATAGATATTGTTATAAATATTTTTTTAAGAAATGTAATGAATGAATATAAATGAATAAAAAATCATTATGAAGTGATTACTTAATTTCTTGCATAATGATCTGTTTTTAGGAACCTTTTGATTAAACCTTACTCTACTTACATTGCAATTGTATATTAAAAAATATATATCGTAAATAATGTTTATGTAACTAATTTCTTATTTCGGGAAAACAGCTAAAAAAATACATAAATATTTGCATAGAATATAAATCTTCACGAAATTACTTGTATCTCATATCGAAATTGAGTCAAGTATGAACTGTTGAATAAAATACTATTTAGAGAACAATATATTAAATTCATAATACTCTAACTATGTACCTTCTATGTACTAACTAAAAGTAAACAGATGATTGTTAAAAATAGATTCTTAGTTTTTTTAACACGCTTTTATTAGCTTCACCTGTATGTGTTTATGTAACCGACTCCTTTCGACTCGATTTTGACCCACATTAAACCGACGGATTTAATTTAAATAATTTTGTATACTTATAAAAACCCGGTACCAATACAATAATTTCATGAATTTATCTTATTATCTTATATATTATATTATATATATAGGATTAAATATTTCCTTACGTAAAGTAACCGACTTCTTTACACACGATTTCCATCCACTTTAACCCGACGGATTTAATTCAAATTTCGTACAGTTATCAAGGACTGGTGACTATAGAATAATTTCATGAGTTTTTCGTATAATCTACTAAACTAGTAATAATACACAGCTTGTCGCAACTCGCACGCCTGACGTAGGGCGCCGTTCAAATCACAACGACATAATATTACCACATATTACTTAGTGACGCATTATTTTGATCTTGCTTTGACTCCTAAGGTATTCCTTTTATGCATTGCTTAAAAGGCAAAAAAATCATGAAATACTCAAGCCGACTGACGTTTTTAAAATGATAAGGAATACTACCGTATTAGTCTAAGAAGCTTCCCAATTAGTCCTGTCGCGGACTTTTCTGTAGACCTGTATAAAATGATACACAATCCCGCCATACATTGTTATGTTGACAACTCCCAGACGGCTAATTTTGTTTCCGATCTCTCCAACATATATCGTTTTATTTTAGGTAATGTTTACGAAAGCCTTATAAATTATATACTTAAACCTTCCTCTTGTACCATTCTATCTATTAAAACAAACCGAATTAAAATCCGTTACGTAGTTTTAAAGACCTAAGCATATTTAAACAGTAAGGCACAGAGGCAGCGGGAAGCGCCTTTGTTTTATAGTAGATATGTAATGATAGTAATGATGTGAAATATGCTTGAAAGTAATAATAATAGGTATGTAAACGTTGTAAAAAAACTGTTGATACCACTTGCGCATTGAGTAATTATTGAAAATTTAAAAACTTCTGCGTTTTCATCATTACTTGTTTTCATAGTTGTGACAACCGCTACATTTTCGACTTTTACTATGAGTTCAAAGCGTATACTACTGAACACTTTAATTTATCCATTAGATAAATGAAAAATAAATATAGTTTGAAAAACTAAAAAACACGCTTTCAAGATAGATACTTACAAGTTACAACTAAAAAGTATAAAATAATTCTTAATCTAGGAATCAAGCAATAACCAATACATAGTATATTTGTGAATATCTTGAAAGCGTGTTTTTTAGTTTTTCAAACTATATTTATTTTTGATGTTGTTTATAGAGCTGTGACTCGGAACACGTAGGTTTTTAAATATTTACGGTAGGTATATTCAAATAATTAAAGGCAGTAATATGACAAATCCAAAGTTTTGTTAGGTTTGCCCCAGAGTAAATTCGAAGAAAAACCAAATAAAGTCGGTTAAAAATAGATTTATCTTTTTTCGTTGTAGTATTTATGGACATCACAGTGACGATGATATAATATTAACATAAACGTGGTTAAAACCACGTATGCTTAAAACAAATATAAAATAGAAAAATACTCGTACAGCAGAAATCACCATCTCCCAAATATATGGAAATTTGTATTCCGAATATGGACAGGCCCACTTGATCGGGAATCGAACCCGGAACTTTTTCGTTAACGTGCAGTAGTGTGGTGCGCTAACCACTAAGCTAGAGCTATGACCGAGTCGCTGTATTTATTACGTCTCCCGCGCAGCAATGACGCATTCCAGCTGAACCTATTGAACGAATGGATCGAGTAACATTTCTGTTTATTTAAAATTAAATCGTTTAAAACATAATTAATGTAAGTAGATATAAAAAAGTGTTTTCTTTAATAAGCAATTAAATTATCCTTCACCTTGTAACGTTTAAATTTTTTCCACAGATGGATCATTTGAGTTTACTTTACATCGGCGTAATCGTAACTGTATCGCAGTACGTTCAAAGTGCTCCGAGTGAGTTGCCACAGGTAAATGTCCAATTGCAAGGTCATACACAAGGTGTAACAAATAAAGGGAGCCACGTAAAAGGAGGTGGCATTTCTTCAAGATTCCCAGAAATTGAAGATGATCGCCTCAATTGGGGCGTAATGGTCGACGCTTCGACCTACGAAAGTGAAGAGGCCTTTAACAGACCTATAACCATACGAAGGAAAATATTGAAGTCAAATAAAAACGCAAAAGGAACAGGGTTAATGTTGCATGAAGAGAGAACACCTCCACAGAATAACAATATAGCTAGAGCTAAAGGCAATAATAACGGGCCACAGTCAATCGCTTCGTCAAGTAGCAAGTCCAATACATATGTTTTAGATGGTTTGCAAAACACTAGAAAAGCCTTAGAAAGGCCAGCACAAGGTAAAACAGCCATACAATGTGATGCAGCTATTATTTCTTGCTGCAGCACTAAACGGGAACTGCGCTGGCAATGCAAAATTGCAGAGGAATGTTTATCGAGTTTCAACGTTTGTGAAATACCAATTATACAGAAATCCATCAATAATATGATATACTTTTATGCGGATTCATCGTAAATCTATTTAAATGGTGCTGTGTACGTTTAATAAAAATCATAAATGTGTTTATACGTAGCTGTTAAATAGCAATGTGATGAGAACAATAGATTGGTAAATAGACTGTAATTATTGTGTAGACGAACAAATCATATTTATAAGTGACCCAGAAGTATTATTTGAGTGATCCTGATAAACATAATATTAACCATGTTAATATTGTGAAAGTGAAAACTCAACTACCTACATACAAAAATGTGTGTTATTCTGAGAAGTGCTACACTTAGGTACTATTCAAAATAGATTTTAAATTTGATTTGATTCTTCCTTAATTTAACAATTATTATGTTTTAGTTAGTATTATTATTAGTTAAGAACGAAGTAAATTTGTGAAATAATTGTAATTATATATTACTTGTTGATTATTTAATAATTTAGTGTTTCATTATACATTTATACACAATATAATACAACTGTACAAATTAGTATAAA
This sequence comes from Colias eurytheme, assembly GCA_907164685.1. NCBI lineage: Eukaryota > Metazoa > Arthropoda > Insecta > Lepidoptera > Pieridae > Colias > Colias eurytheme. Next base: position 16,297 of record CAJQZN010040618.1, read on the forward strand.
AACTGAAATAAAAGGTTTAAATAAAAAAATGCTCATTAATTCATCCAAAAAAGTAGGTACATATATTATTATTGATATTTATTAGATTTTGTTTTTCAATTTAAGGACATACAAAGCATTGCAAACTTACTTCAAGTACATCGTTTCTTTATAAGGCAAAACAGCCTAGTATTCGTACAAAACGACTTTAAAACCAGATTGAGAATCTTCAATTATTTAAACGTTGTTTCATGAACTCTTAATAATTTATATTTTTGTCTTAGTATTGAGTTAATCTATAAATTACATGAAGTCATGTTTATTAATATGTATTCAAAGTCTGTTGTGATAACAATTTCAAATTTAAGGAAAATATGTTTATTCGAAATAATATGGTAGCCGTAGATGAAGTCTTTCAGAAATCAGATGTCCGACATTCGGTTAACGCACCAGACGTGAGTGGGAACCGGTTTAGTTTAAATATAATATTTGTATTACGTGAAATAAGGTGAACAATTGTTTGAAAAAAAAACTAAAAAGTTAAATTATGCGAAGGAAAACTGCGCACGACATATACATATTTTTAAATAAGTTAACTTTGGAGTTACTATAAATCGGTACGTATAATTTTTCATATTTATTAAACCTAATATGGAATATATTATTATGTATTAATATGAATACTGTGTTTCAATAAGTGTTTTGGGGTTATGTTTTGCAACTAATAAAACAACTATTTGTTGTGTACTTGTTAAAAATGTAGATAACACATAATGCATGCCTATTATCCTCAAACTGGGAAAAACCAGAGCGATTGACTCACGGCCACACGACAATTTCCAACGCTGCACACAGCCAGTGAACCATTGATGAAGGTTAAAAATTGTAG
>CAJQZN010040619.1:339-12379 GCA_907164685.1 Colias eurytheme
GCTCCAAGAACTCGTGCCGCCTGTTCTCTGCCTCCAATTGTTTTATGAACGCAATCTCACGTAGTTTCTCCTCTTCGTCGTGCGCTTTGCGGACAATGTCCTGAAAATATCGAATGAACGATGAATGAAATACAGTTTTAGTACTTACTTGTTTATCGCCCGCGGCTTCGCCCGCTTTGTCTAAAACCTAATAAATTACATACTAAAACCTTCCTCTTGAATCACTCTATCTATTAAAAAAAACCGCAACAAAATCCGTTGTGTAGTTTTTAAGATTTAAGCATACAAAGGGACATAGGGACAGAGAAAGCGACTTTGTTTTATACTATGTAGTGAGTAGTGATAATAAGTATTTTTTAAAGAAACAACCCACAACGAGAGCACACTTAGCACAACTATACTAATCCATACTTTAATATTATAAATGCGAAAGTAACTCTGTCTGTCTGTCTGTTACTTAATCACGCCTTAACTACTGAACCAATTTGCATGAAATTTGGCATAGAGATATTTTGATACCCGAGAAAGGACACTTTTATTGCAAAATATGTACCACGGGCGAAGCCGGGGCGGACCTCTAGTTTCAATATAAATAACTTACCTTCAAGTGTTGGTCACGATTTTCGGCCGCCTTCTGCAATCTCCTCTCCATTCTTGATTTTTTCTCTTCAATGAGTTGGTTTTTGGCAACCTTTAAAAAAATACAAAGTGTATATGCATATTCAAGGATTCTGCAATGAAAAAACTTCAGATTTATGTCACAATGTCGTGTTGTGACGCAATGTCATGTTGTGACGTAGTGTGACGCAGTGTCGTGTTGTGACGTAGTATCGTGTTGTGACGTTGTGTGGGTTTACAGATTTGAAATACATATATTTTAAGTCAATAATAATATTTCAGTTTAAAAAGATCACTTACTTTTACTTCTTCAACTCTAGCCAGCAATTGGTGAATTCTCTTCGATTTCTCCGTTTGAAACTCCATCCTCTGTCTTTCAGCACGCGCCTGCTTTGCTTGCAATCTGTATTAATGATAGAAAAAGGTAAACGTTAAATTCGACAAATACTTGAACTTAAATATTTATTTCACTATACTTCGTTTTATTAAAATAGTGCCATTTTAATGAATAACTAGCTGCATACCCGGGATTAGGGTCATGGAAAAAAAAATGCCTATGTTACTCGCTAAGAATATAGCTTTTTAAACGTAAAGGAATTTTAAAATAACTAACAGACATAGTTGTTTTGTCGTATTCGTTACTTTCCTCTTTATTTTTTTCTGGCAATTTTATAGATTTAGATCCCTTTTACTGATCTTACCTACGCAGTGCGTCTTGCAGGCTACCGCGTCGTTTGATACCTTGCGATAGTTTTGCGTGTAATTGCTGTGCTCTTCCTGAAAAGTTATAATTTTCTAGTTAATATTATATTTATTGGTAGACGTAACTTTTGATAAAATATTTTTGTGGATGAATAGTTGTCAATATAGTTGTCATTATTTCATGTCTGAACATGCTTAGCTGTCGTATACTATAAAAAGCCGCTTTCCTTTGACTCGTGGCGCATTCGTACAAATCGTTTCGGGCTCAGACGTTGTTTATACGACGTTTGACCCAACTACCCTCACTTATAAATTTAAATTTATAAAGACCTCCTAAACTACCCTCACTTAGTTAATAGTCGTTGACTTGCTGTGATTTGTTATCAACTGGCTACATCAATTAGACAGTTGTGTAGAATCGCAGTACATTCTTATTACATTCAAATAGCATATGCATTGCATAGTACAAACCTTTTTGCTTATTTCAATATTTATGTACAAGATTTTCCGTGAATATGTTGTAAAAGCAGCCATAGTTTGTTTAATATTAATCTTAAAAGCAGTAAACCAATGTTTTTATTAGACTTTTGCCAGTTTCCGTTTTATTTTTCAATGATTCCAAAACGACCTGATTATCAACTCTTTCTGCCCACGACATGCCCGTTAAAAGTTCTTATACTAATATTAATCTACAATAAAATAAAATTTATTTTTTTTATATTTATTTATTTATTTTTTACCTGGATCTCTAGCCACCAATGCTTCCAAAACCACGAGAGTGTCAACTCTTTCTGCCCAAGACATGCCCGCTAAAGCAGTTTCATATTGATCTTCTAAACTGGCCGCTAAAGAACCGAGGCTCTCTGAAATTGGTACAGGAGTGGGGGCTGGCTCTTCTAAAGGTATTTCTGCGTCCGTCTGTAAATATATAAAAAAAATGTGTGCGCGTACTAGTGTGCACACACGTAAGAAGTGAAACTTCTTTATGGTATATGATAAAGAAGTTTCACTTCAATAAATGGTGGTTAAAACATATGTTTGTTTGTTGACGTACAATAAACAACCAGACTCATATTGACGTTTAAAAAATTGTCGTATGCAAAGCTCTACCTCCTGATGTACGATGCAATAGACTTTGAACGTTAAAGCTACGTAATAAGGTGCTAATTTCAATTAACAATAAGAAGAGATATTTTTTACAATTATTATTGGCGATTCTAAGTCTATTTATGAAAACCTAGCATGAATATAGTCGCATTTAATTAAACAAGATGAGTTTAAGGTTTTTTTCAATGATTCTAAATTAGAGTAGTTTATAAGTATAATTCAAAAGAAATAGTGTATCCTACCTCAGTATCATCTGTTTCTGTGTCCAATTCAATATCAGAAACTTGTTGTAACTCCATTATCTGTCTATTCAAGAGATCTTCTTCTTCACAAAGTTTCCGTTGATCGACTTCCGACTGGAAATCAAGTGCTAGACTGATTTTCCTTTCATTTTCCTCAATTTGTGACGTCATTTCCGCAATTTCCGACATCTCTGACGGATCAGCTGATTTTAATATTTCGTTATGATCAGATATCTGATCGTCGTCATCCAGGAAGTTGAATGTCGATTTAAATTCTGCCTTCCATTTGTCGAAATCAAATTCTTCATGAATGCTCTCTTGAGATCGACTCAGCCCCATGGTTAAACTTTCTAATGAGGAATGTAATCGATTTTTAGTTTCCTTTGGCACGCCTTTAGTTTTCTCAGCCTTTTTGGTTAATACTTTGTTTTTAGACACGCGAGTTTTCAATCCAGTTACATCGGATTTTTGACGCCTCATCGCTGGGTCTCTCTGTTTACCTTCAGATTTAGGTTTAGCCGCTACTTTAACGGTTTTGTCCGTTTTCTTTTCTTTTTCTTTATCTTTATCTATCTTTTGAGGCTGTTCAGATTTCGCTCGATCTGTTTTGTTTATTTCAGGTTCAACGATTGATTTCATTTCTTCTTTAGGCGATTCAAGCATATTTAATGTTGGCAAGCTTGCAGTTGCTGATGGTTGTCTGAATCTATTAGCCCAATAAGTTTTTGATTGTTTCTTTGATTCACGTCTAGATTTCACCGTCAACCAACCATCATTATCATTCTTATTATCCACGTTAAGTACTTCTATAGAATTCACACCGTCATCTTCTTTCAAGTCTTCTGGTACCAGAGTCTTTATACTTTCATTCGATTCGATTCTATTCATTTCTGAATTAGGTACAGAATTTTTGCGGCCAACTTTTTCCAAGAATGTACTGACTTTTTCTCGCTTATCACCTTTTTCGTTAACTCTCAAGGCTGTAGGCCGTGGTCTGGCTTTAAGGATGGGTCGATTTGCGACTAATTTAGCATCTCCTGCAGCCATGTGAATGTTTCTAGCTGTTGATTTTCTTGGAACCACCTGTCCTCGATTCGCATTAGGTGAAGGAGTTGTATCGAATAAGCTTGTTCTTCCTGTAGTTAAGTTAAAAGGGTAACTGCATTTGTTAGTTTGTACTTTTTTTGGGAATGGGCGAATTACTTTTGGCACCGGTGGACGTATCTCAACAACTGTCGAACTACGCGCTAATCGTACAGGTGTTTTAACTTCAGGTTTAGTATTAGTAACGACTTTAGGTTTTGCTGCCGCTTGCGAATATGCAGGTTTAGTTGTCGGTTTTATTTCAGATTTCTTTGTATCCTGATCTTTACTAGTGTTTTTTTCTACGTCATTTGTTTTTGTTGGTGAAGGTGAAAGATCTTCTATCTTTGCTATTGAATCTTCAACAGGTTTTGGTTCATCCTTCTTATCCATTGGATGATCATTTTCTTTAGTATTGGAGTCATCTTTTACTTGTATAGCAATTGTTTCACTTGTTTCTGGCTTTTCAGAAAGTTCTTTAGCATCCATGGGTAAATTACTGGATGTTTCTTTTAGGATTGTTACTGTTTCATTAACATTTTCAATATTTACAACGTCTTTGTCTTCAGTAACAATAATAATGCTCTCTGTACTGATTTCCATCTTTAAATCATCACATGGTGGAATTAAATTCTCAGAATCGTTTTTAATCTCCATTTCAGTTAAAATTTCGTCTGTATTTTCTAAAATATCTGCGTTAACGTTGACATCCGCTACTTTATCATTAGCTACGGATTTTGGAGAACTATCGCTTGAAACATCTGCAAAATTGTCTTCAGATTTTGTTGGAGAGTCATTTAATTCTCTATCTTTATCGTCCACAATAATTTCTTCTTTGTCTTCTTTTTTGAGGATGGCCTGTTGCTCAATCTCCAAATCCCGATTAAGCATATTTTCATTCTTTGCCTTATTTTCCACGAGCTGTTTTTGTAAGTACTCTGTTTCCATTGCGTTCAGTTTATCAATTGTAGATTTGGCCTGGCAAGAAATGTTTTCATTGTGTTTCTTTGTATCTGTGTTAGTTTTGGATTTTGAAGATTTGACCACAACTAACTTAGGCGACGCGCTGGGACTCAATTTTGCATGACCTATTTCAACCGATTTAGGCTTCAGTGGTTCATCTTTATCCTTGTTTTCATTTTCTTTTACAATGGGAACATCTTCACATGTTTCTTTGATATATTTTTCTTCAATATCAGACAATCGTGAAAGTTCTTTAGCTATCTTAGGCTCCGGTTTGGCTGTCACTTTAGCGCTGATTTTATTGCTGAAGAATTCTATGTTCGCTTTTGGACTAGTACTGGAATGGCTTGAAGAGATCCTTGGGCTAATTTTACCGCTTCCGGGACTAGCTTTTCCCGTTAGATTTGGGCTGTTTTTGCCACTAGGTGTGTTATGTCCAGAGAGGCAAGGGCTGTTTTTGCCTGACACAGTTGGTGAACTCTTAACCGAGTAAGTTCGCTTCGGTTCTGGTTTAACAAAATCAGTCTTCCGTATCTCCCACGCTAAGCTTTGCGGTCTCTGTGGTGGGGGCGTGTTGTCGTACTCCCATTTGAGTCGGAACCATTCCGCTAGAGCTTTGAAATCGCGTGTGTAGTTCTCCAAAACTAGGATCACTTCTTGGCACTCATTTAGATTCTCGTTGGCTTCAACGGTGTTGTATATTTCTCCAATCTGTGAACATCATATAAATGTAATGAATAATTAGACGTGAAATTCGCAAGATGCAAATCGGATGTATAACTATAAATACAAGAGTACATGACACATCAGTCAATGTGTTCAAGATGTTGTATTAAAAAACTAGATAGATTAAAATTAAATCCTAGTTTCAATAAATTGTAAGTTTATTGGGCTATATTTTACCTATTCTCATAATCATACAAAATTACCTGCTACCCTTTTTCCAACTTACTCTTATAAGGCTTTCTCGACACTAACTACCCCCACTCAATTACAAACGGTCTACACAATAAGCCTTATACTCTATTAAACATTCAACACAAGGCAGTCGGTAACTAATATGTGACCTCAATCTACGAATCAATATCAGCTATAATTTATTCATGGTCCCCGCCGATGCACCTTGTGTTTCACGTAATTAACTTATATGCATAGTTCTGCTATTATATATTATGTGAATAATAAACAAATAGTACTGGATAATAATCTATAGCGAAGCTACTACACCATAATTATACATGGTAGAGTTTATATGCAACATTGTAAGTTGGAAGGAATGAAATTCTAGTAATTATACATTTGAAAAAAAATATTTTTGTTTAAGCCTTCGGCTGCGACGTAATTCATAGATCTATATCATATTCATTGGAAGTTATCAGCAAGTGTAATTACATTTTAGTTAACTTTATCCGACAAAAGTTGAATCGTTATAAAAACAAAAAGAAGCAATCGCTTTATACTGGCGGGATAAAGCTTTGTACTGGCGAAATATTAACAGCAGAACTTAGAAAATATAACAGATTGAAAATCTAGTAAATTCTATTGCTCATTAATATAGCACTTATATTACTGTGAAGTTCACCCAAATCCAACCAGTAGCTTATTCGTAAAAGTGCAAACATCTATAGATTCTTACAAACTTTCGCGTTAATAACAAGTATGATTATACATTCATGTTATTAAACATATTTTACAATGAAAAAATAATATTTAAACCACAAATACATCTTCTAAAAACACATCAAAACAACTCACCGCCCGCTGCAAATCGCCGAACAGCAACGCCCAATATCTCGCACGCAACTCGCTTCGCTTATCGCGTCCCGCGGACGCGGAGCGAAGGCGGGACGCGCGCGGAGCGGGACGAGGTGCGGGCGGGAGCGTGCGTGGCGGCTTGCGGGCTACTTTGGACGCTAGATAATAATAAAAATTGGTTGTCTGTAAAGTTGGTTTACTGACGATAGTTGAACGTGACAACGTCCGATTGTGCTTCTTTGTAGCTCGTTCCGCGCTCTCGCTTGCACTACAAGCCTTACGTGGAACGCCTCAGCGAGGTAACGCCGCATGAGTCATGTTTTTTCGTGCGTGCAGCCGGATTTATCGAATTATAAGACGTTGTCACGTCAATAAATAGATTAGTTACAACAAGAAGCTAGAACATTATTAAATCAAAGTGTTGCATGGGTATGCGAATGGCTAACTCACTCGCATTTCTTCAGTTAATAAAGATTATTTTGATATTTATTTTTATATCTATTCTTTGGAATCTAAGCATTAGTGTTAAATGTTAATTATGCATAGGTTTTAGTTACAGGTATAATTAATAAGATAGTTAGGTATTTTTGGGCATTCCGCAAAATTCATAAATAGATATTATAAAAATAATAGTGCTTGCTTTGAAGCTGAGCTGATATTTATTTTAAATGTATGACTCAAAAAGTGGTCTATGAATCAACTACCTAGTATTTAGAGATGATTCAGAATTACTTAAATTAGATAATAACCTTAATGTCGCTTCAAATTTTCAATAATTTCAACATTAATTTTTTGAATAACTGAGTGAAATTCTTTGAATATACCATTTGCATTATAAAGAAATATGAAGGCAAATCGAAACATTTACTTTCATTATAGAAACACTTGTATAGTCAAAATACATAATTATTTACAAATGGTTCAGAAAGATACTACAGAGAAGCTAAGGCAGAAAACTCTGTAGTTGTTCTTTACAAAAATAACTTTAAAATAAAAATGGTGCCAAAAAACTGCAGGATTACCGTTTATAGCAGTATTATTTCCAGAGAAGAAGTAATGTTGCAATTACTATATAATTAATAACGGCGTTTAAGACATATTTTACAAATATTTTTACGAAAATGTATACCTATTTGAGCATACAAAAAAGAGCATATAAAATTAAGAGTTTGAAATTGATGTCTATCTTTATCTATTTATGACTACACACTGCAATATGTGTCTAATACATATAAAGTTTTCTATGTGTAGCATTATGTGGTTAAATGAACTTTTTTTCTTCCTATCAAATAAAAATAAAAGCTAGCTGTAATAATTTTATATTCAAACTGCATTTGCATCAAAGGCATTGCAACCTGTAGATCAAAATTCTTACACATTTGTTGAGCTTCAAGAGTATAAATGTAATGGCCAAATCATTTACAATAAAAGAAGATATAATAACAATAAATCTATAGCTAAATCTATACTAATATTATAAAGCTGAAGAGTTTGTTTGTTTGAACGCGCTAATCTCAGGAACTACTGGTCCGATTTGAAAAATTCTTTCGGTGTTACATGCTCATTTATCGAGGAAGGTTATAGGCTATATATCATCACCCTTAGACCAACGGGAGCGGAGCAATGCGGGTGAAACCACGGGGCACAGCTAGTCATACAATAAAATGTATGTAGAAAATAAAAAGTACACAACATTGCAATAAATGAAACTTTCATGTCTTTTCTTAAAACATCTTTACATTGTCAACATCACTTTTATATAAAAGCATAAATATTTCTAGAAATCTGTGTTATTTTACATGCATTACAGTTGAATACTTCTTAAATATTTAAAAGTGAGTAAAGCTCATTAGATATTTTTTAAACTATTATAGGTGAGATACTGAGGCATAGCTGATTGGGTAATTTTCTGAATTTATACTAAGGATAGTAATTTAAAATCAAATAAAAATCTAATAGGCGCCATGAAAATTGAAAAGATCAAAGCATCAAAACAAAAACATGATATTAAAAGCTGAGCCAAACATAAAAGCCAGACTGAATAAAATCAATAGTCGTAAATATAGCATATCAATCGCCGTCTGCATTCAGTATTAATAACATATTGATCAATCCTTCTTTAAACTAGGTAACACTATTTGTATAGATACACCCACGATATAGTAAGTACAAAAGATGAAGGCCGTAAACATAAGTTCATTGCAAAATACCTGGGGAATCCACGGCGACATGAAATGCCACCAAATTCCTGGCTTCCCGACCTTCCTCCTGCACCAATTGCCTCACTTCTTCCATATCAAATAAAAGAATATGGTCTTTCTTCACAAAACAAATGGCAAAAGCTAGACATTACTCTCGCACATATACTTTTAAACGCACTATATGTAAAACAAAGAAAATAATTAAAAAATCAATAAGAAGGAATATGAATAAAAATTACATTAATTAAGTAAAAGAAAATATCATAATTCACAATTATTCCAAATTGCAGAAGCCGTTCAATATTTTCATAACAATTTTTACGTTTTTGACACTTCACTTTTTTTAATAAAATTACTCGTTCGGAAGGTTGGAAGAGAAATGTTCGTTTTTTTATGTATTGAAAAAATTTGTGTAATCCAGAAACGAATACCTATACATAAAAACGACCTCTTTTAGTTTAGTTACATAAATTAATAAGAAACATTATTTTTAATTCAAAATTAACATTAAAAATAAATCGGTATTTTACTTAACTTATATAATCTGTAAAAATTTCATCGTATTCCTATCAAATGTTTTATCTGTGACAGTTCTTTTCATTGTCAAGCAAAATGGCGGATCAGGTAGGTGCCGAGTTTCTTGCAAATTAAATCGTTTTCAATGAATAATTTTATAATTTTTTAACCATTTTAGTGATAAAAAAGTGTTAGATTTTATAAACTTAACATAATTTAAATTTTTTACTCAAATAAGTGAAAATGTGTTTGTTGTTTTCATCCACGTGGGAATCGGCTGGTTATTGTAATCGTAGTCTAATTTCTATTTTAAAAACTAAAACTAAGCCCCGAAAACGTTTACTTAATATGTCCATCCACATATTAAGCGTATATTATCATAAAAACATTAACCTAGCCAGTTGACTTAGAAAATATTTAGGTTATAAGTACTACTCCACAATATGTATCAGCAAACAGGTAATGTAGCTTTAAATAATAATTAGAGCAAGTAATACATTACTAATAGTAACCGTAAGACTTCGCTGCAATAAGCCTGTAGATATTCCCTTAATATTTTCAATTTTAAACCGCTAATTGATATTACCAATTGCAGACCGAACGTTCCTTCCAAAAACAACCAACGGTGTTCTTGAACCGTAAAAAAGGGATCGGTGTCAAACGTAGCCGTAAGCCTTTGAGATACCACAAAGATGTGGGACTCGGTTTCAAAACACCACGCGAGGTAAACTTCACGTGTGATACTAACGTGTGTTTTTTTTTTTCTATAGACAGAGAAAGCGTTTCAGAAACAGGTTACGGTTTTCCTGAACCGTAAGGGAGGTCTGAAAAGGAAGGACATGCGGCATCATAAGAATGTCGGTCTGGGTTTCAAGACACCGAGAGAGGTCTGGTTTTGTTTACAGTTAAACTTGGTCCGCTGGTGGTGGCTTCATCGTTGCTATTGGGATATTTATGCAATGATTAGTATTTCACTTATTTGTTTCTGTAGTAAAAAACCATTCATTGTAGTTGTTTTACCTCTACTGATTTACTTTTAGTAAAGCCAATATTTTATTACTATATTAACTAAATTTTGTTCAAAAGCTTTAAGTGAAATATTAATTGTTCTACATTCATGTTATGCTCGTTATAAATCACGGTCTCTGTATGCTATGGGTATATATATTATGGGCTATTGGTAAGTTGCATGTGAAATATCAGATACAATATACACTCATCTTCACAAGACAGTAAAATTAAATTCGTCAATTTTTATATTATTTCATAATTAATATCTTTGTTTAGTGTATTATGATTTTGTGAATATGAGTGTACTTATATCACATTATATAATAATAAGATATATTAACCAAATGTAAAATATGCTAAGAATCGAACTTTTTATATACTGCACTGTAATAAATACATTATTACATACATTGGTGGAGATTCACATTATTTAGCTTATTGTGCTAAACAAATATTTAAATTATAGTTTTGTTAGAAATAAATAACATTGTAATCTAGCAAAAATATAATTTAATACTTCACTGCTATGTACAAAATATATATTCAAGCTATAAGTGCTAATGCTTATGGGGCTAAAGCTTATCAATGAACCAAAATGATGAAAATCACACGACGGTCTTCCGATTACTATGTGACGATGACTGTGTTCTAACCCAAAATCTGATTGGTTTATTGTTCCTTATAAAAATATTTACCATATACATTCTGGTTATTATGACAATTTCATTACAAAGTCATATCTTGCTCTATTTATAAATGAATTTTCAATATCACAGAAATATCTAGATAATAAATTCAAAATTCTATTCAAATTCAAAATATTAATTCGCAACATTTGTGCAAATATATGTACATATTTTTTTAGAAATTATTCAAATCAAATGTACTGTAACATAAATATACTTATCTGAACATAACTCTCCCTTCGTTACATTTAAAAATATAAGTCAATTCATTTTCTACAAACGGTAAACATTTTTATAAGAAACCACACATATACATAACAAACACGCTCACCAAATCGTCGTCTTTAAAACATTACTATTCCACAGGCGATTGAAGGCACTTACATTGATAAAAAGTGTCCTTTCACCGGTAATGTCTCGATTCGTGGTCGAATCCTCACTGGAGTGGTCCAAAAGATGAAAATGCAAAGGACCATCGTCATTAGACGTGATTATCTCCATTACCTTCCAAAGTACAACAGATTCGAGAAGAGACACAGGAATATGTCTGTTCATTTATCGCCTTGCTTCAGGTATTCATTATTTTACTTAATTGTGTAATTTGTGGAAATAAGTTGTTAAATGTATGATAAGTAATGTGTACTGCAAGATATGCGTTAAAAATTTTAATTGAATCAAAATTGGCTTTTGTCATTTTTGTATATGATTGAATATTGTTTATTTGTATTGGAGATGAAAGTCATTTTCATTTTTTACACAAGCTGAACATAGGTTTTTTAGGAAAATGTAAAAATGGCAATATTTGAGAGTTGATAAAAGTATATTTAAATTATTAAATGATGATACTCACACGACGGTCTTCTGAAGACCATTTGACGAAAAACGTGTTCTAACCCAACATCTGATATTATTCAACACTTTATAAATTTTATTTCCACTAAAATATCATTTTTAAACGATTTTCTTTATAACTTTCAGAGATGTGGAGCTAGGAGACATTGTCACCATTGGAGAATGCAGGCCTTTATCAAAGACTGTGCGATTCAATGTATTGAAGGTCTCCAAAGGCAAGGGATCCAAGAAGTCGTTTAAAAAATTCTAAATAAAATTACTTTATAAGTATGCGGTGTTTTATTGTAGTCATGTACCTACTTTA
>CAJQZN010040619.1:12779-29180 GCA_907164685.1 Colias eurytheme
GTGTTTTCCCAAATTGATGGCATAATATGAATTAAATATTTTATGTAAACTACTACAAAAAATATATATAAAAAAACATATACTTGTTTCGTAGTAAATACTAAATAGTCATTATAGTTAAAACTATTTATTAGTGTTCAGCATTTTAAAGTTTAAGTATAGGTAGTTTGGTCAACGTTTCTTATACTATTTTATTTTCATTAAGTAGGTACACATATTTTGAATATTTTTTTTAATTTTGGACTAGAAGTTTGACATTGCATCGGGGACTTCCGGGTATATGTGAATAATTTAAAAAATTGTGAATACCCATTGAATACCACATAAAAAGCATGATTACTTGCTCTGTGATGAGTATCGTGGAGATTTTGCATGAAAATAAACGAGTTACAGCATTCTAAGCAGCATTCATATATTTTGTTGAATTGCATTTACCCCATCATCCGGAATTAACTTTACGCCGGCTACAGACTCTTTTGTTTATTTATTCATTTCATTATAAATAATTCTCAATAAGAATTCATTACCTATTGATTTCTTCAAAAAATACATTGGAATGGAGAAATAAAACACCATGGGCCATGAGTAGGTAAATAATATTATTAATGTTTCCTTTTGATCGACTTTTGGATATTAGAATCGCATTTTCGTTGATTTTAGTATTAAACTATCACTTTTAGAAATGGCAAAGAATACGCAGTATTCTTATATGAATAAGAAAAAGCATACATTCAGTAAATAACGGTTAAATATGATTTTTTTATTATATAAATACATAATTGAAAAAAAATATATATATGAACAATAATCGATTTATCGGTATTTTTTTATCGGTACTATAAACTGCTCAAACTGACAAGTGACAACACTATAATGAATACAAACATGTCCGACTCGTTAACGTAATAATATCAAAGTCTAATTTCTGACGATATGTTATCGTTCTTTTCAAAGCTTTCATTAAGCAACTCGCAGAAGCCGCCGGAGGAAGTCGCTACGCCCGCTTATATGGACAAAAGTGCAACATTAGAGGAACTTGGGTACAAGGACAATAATGAATTGAGAGAGACGATTTATGGTTTGTTTTGAGTTGTTGTGTGGTTTGTGGCTTTTGTCTCCAAGTTACTGTGGTTTTAATTAGTGTTGTGGTGTTTTAGACTTTTTGCGGACGATACGGGACCCGGAGAAGCCTAGTACTTTGGAGGACCTGAAAGTCGTATATGAAGAAGGGATTTTCATCAAGGAGTCGACGGAAGACAATGTTCCCGTGTTGAGAGTAGAGTTTAATCCTACCGTTCCCCACTGTTCCTTGGCTACGCTTATTGGACTCTGTATTAGAATAAAGATTCAACGATCGCTTCATCATCCTGTCAAACTGGATATTTTCATCAAGAAAGGGGCACATACAACTGAAGATGAAAGTAAGTTAACTATTAATTAAATTATGCATATGATGCAAATAATTTACACATTCAAATACATTAGACTTTTACTACACGACATTAGGAAAGAAATAAACATTTATTAACATCTAATTACCCTAATTAAATAAATTATTATTATTTGTATGTATTCTTTGTTCCTACACACAAAACATTCCATTTGTTAGAGATTTGCTTATCTACAGGATTTATCAACAATATCACCTAGTTGTTTTAAAAATCACACTTTGTTTATTAACAACTTGTGACCTTGTTAAGGCAGTTCAAAGATTGTAACAATTATAGTAAAAATGAGATTCAGCCCAGAGATTACTTTTTAATACTTACAATATTCATATTTCCATAATTCTAATTTAAATTATTCAGATACTTCATTTATTATTATTCTGATCAGAATGAATATTCTTATTGTATAAAGTTATACTTTCACGTTTTATTTTAATCAGTTATAGGTAAATAGTATTTATATCTTATTTACCGACTTCAAAAAAAAGGAGGAGGTTATCAATTCGGCCTGTATATTTTTTATAGGTGTTCTATTATTATCATTGTGTATGTTAAATAGTATCATTGTATTTTGGCCCTATTGAGTTTGGAATTTTAATAACAAAAAAAAACAATATGGAAGGATATAAGTGTTTTTACATTTAAAAAGTTTCAATGAAATAGGTAGGTATATGCTTATTCTAATTTAATTCTAATTGTTTTTGTTGAATTACCCCAATATAAAAAAAAAAATTATATCATTGTATGAATATATATGGCTCTTACTATTAGCAAATTCCTAATTAGAAGTAATTACTAATTAATATTCATCAAAGAATCACCTCTAAACCATAATTATTTCTCATGAATACTTACTAAGTATTCCTCTTTAAATATTTCAGGATATAATTATATCCTTTTTCCTTAGGCAATGAAACAAAACTTGCCAGTCATGCAATGTATCATACAATATTACAAACATAAAAATATATTATTTGTATATTATGTTTTTATCATGTTATTATGACTAACATGCAGACAAGCATCATAATGTATTGAAATGTTAGGATCTGAGTTTGAGATAGGTTTAAGTCAGGACATGGGTCTATAACTTTAAACTAGGTTTATAACTTTTATTTAAAGTAACTGAAGATTAGAACTGTTGAATCAAATAGTTTTATTATATGCATAAATCCTACTTACTACTAGAACAGCTATAAACTAGTTGCTTACTTTGGTGCATGTTCTCTCATACTTAAACCACTCAAATGTCAAGGAAGAATGTAACGATTTTAAATGTAATTGTTTTGTCTCCATTTATATTAATCTGTACCAACATTAACAAACTGAAAATGAAGCCAGGCAGACCTGGGGCCAGCAACTAGTTATTAGTTATTATAATAAATGTACCATATTGTGATATTATATTCTTGTAAATACCTATTCAATTAAAAGCACTTGTTATGACATAAGAAACAGTTTTATTTGTTTTGCACAGATAAATAAGATAATTTGCGGATAGAAAACTTATTTCATGGTCTTAAATATTCAAAGCATTTTGTTCCTTACACAATAATAAATACGATTTATTATTCTATTATGTGTCTGTGAAAAATTATTGTAGGACTTATAGCAAAATTATCTTTTATTACAGCAATAAATGGCTGTGTAAAATATTACATAATAATGTAAAGAATAGATTGTGCTTAATAAGATATTTAAACTTATTAATATTTATAACTAGCTGTTATCATTGACATTAATTGAATAATTAACTTTCAATAATGTTCCGCTTTAATATGTATAAATAAATTCCGATGTTACTTTCTACATAAATGTGATCTAAAATAATATTGTGAAGGTGAAAGATTTGACTTTGTTTCTTTGATATAATTTTATTCAAAAAATACTTGAATGATCTTTACATCAGAATTAGCACAGAATATTTCTAAAATTATGGCTATGTTGGATATTAAAAGCAATGTTATAATCTTTCCATGAACAGTAGTTAAGGGTAAAACCAGATTCGGATGTTTTATAATTTGCAGCCTTTTTCTTTTACAAATATACAAAACAGGCTCTTCAAGAATGATTGAGACATAGGTTTTTTTAATTGAGAAACAGGTCTGGTTCTTTATAAACAACACAACATGTAACAGTAACATACTCAATAGGTATTGTGCTGGTGAACTGAATCTTTTGAAATGTAACTTTTTACACTTTCTGTGCAAATAGAAAAAGTCTGGTATGATACAAGAATGTTTAAAGTAGATAGGAGTGATTTTTGCTTTATAAAACAGACCATATTCGTTACAGACACACAAATAATATTAGTATTTAGAATAGCCGTTTCCACAACAAAACACAACCACTAAAAAAAATAGCATAAGTATCATAATATTATATGCCACTAAGAAATAATGTCGCTTTCTTGCAGTGAATTAATTTTATAAATCGGCACAGTAGTTAGAGATTGGCGTTTAATTAACCTCAGGATGCACCTTGTAATAAAGTGGCTAGGCACTTAGCTAAACTGCTGATTAAACTAATTGGCTGTGACCAACGCTGTGACATATTAATTGCATGATGATAACCTTACAAAGCTATAAATGTAAAAGGTGAAGATGTCTAAAGATTATATCACTGTTTGGATTTAAGTAATCTTGGAACACAAAGATTAGACTCGATAGATGCTATATGATAGACTAAATACCGATGTTGAGTGGTGTATTATAGTAATTGATATTATCTGCTTATCTGTGGATTTTATGAAAAATATAGATATACGATATACAGATTGGTGTAAAGGTTTCGGTGAATGAGTTGCAACATTCAGTCATATCGTATTTTTAAGTGACCAAATGGTAGTTTTAAAGATGATAAGTCAATATTATTTAATTTGAAAATTGTTTTTATTGCTTCATCGCAAAGACATCATGCTTCACTGCAAATGCATAACTTCTATTTAATTTCATTCTTTAGTGTTAGACAGAAACTGAAATGAAAACTTGCGAGTTTCAAAAAACTATCCACTAGGCCTTTGATATGAACATTATACAGTCGAAAGTAATAAGTCGAAACAAATATCTGAGATAAATGCAGTTACCCAGTATGTTGTTAAGCAATTAAATACGCTACTACATTCTACACATAATAAACTTATCATTTTTTTTGCTATAATGTTATGTATGTTTTATTTACAGTCAACAAGCAGATCAACGATAAAGAGAGGATTGCAGCTGCAATGGAGAACCCAAATCTCCGGAACCTCGTAGAAAGCTGCATAGCTGATGAAGAATAACTTAACATATACGTAGTTTAGTGGTGAATATATCCTGTAAACAACATGGCGCCGGACGCAGCGTTCTCAAATATTAGCGATAAAAATGAATTCACAAAGTTCACCAAGTTCTTAGCCTATAAGGGGGTGCAAGTCATCGTCGAATCGCGCAAAGGTATCAAGATAGAACCGAATACAAAACCACATTCATCAGACACGGACTGGTTTAATCTTCAAATACCAGATTCTCCTGAAGTGAATCAAGCCACGAAAAATGCGCTTCCTTCAGAAAGAATACTAGAAACAATCAGATCACATCTTAATGTCGAAATATCCGTGCAGACTGAAGATGGCGATGAAATGGTCCTCGAGTTGTGGACGCTAGGTCTCGATGAAACTCAGTTTGACACGTCTTTGAAAGCTATGAACACAGTTTATTTCAGAATGGGGATATTATTGAAGTCCCTCATCACTATTACGAGGATAACACCCGCGTATCATTTATCAAGGAAACAACGGACAGAATCGTTTACGATTTTCTATAGAGTATACAGCGGTGAGCCTAAGTTAAAAGCATTAGGTGACTCTGTAAAGAAAGTTCAAGCTGGCATGCTTAAAACACCACTTGGCGGGCTTGGCTTTACCGTATCCTACCGAACTAACTTTTCTATATCACCTAATAGATCAGAGAAAAACAAAACACTATTATTGAAAAGTGATCACTTTGAACTCAGCCCAAAACACGTAATCTTCGAAACGAAAAAGAAAAAGGAACCAAAATCACCACAGCCCGTAGACCTGAATAAGCCGCTCAGATTGGCAGCTTTTGTTGATGAAATACTTGTAGAGCAAGCGATAAGAGAATTTCTAGAGAAAATACCGATACCAAAATGCAGAGTAAGACCGCGGGTCACATTAATGGTTGAAGACAAACCCGAATGTAAGAGCACTCAGGAATTAGATATGAGTGTTATTTCAAAGAGTCCAACATCACTAGAAATGCCGCCTAAAAGATTCCCCGGATTCAGGAGTGAACATGAACCGCCGTTAAAGCTGCTTTGCTTTCCCTTCGCTGATAACCATCCCATACGCGAATTGGCAGAATTTTACAAAGACTTTTTTAACGCGCCACATTTAAAACTATCAGATTATAGCACAGCGTTTAAGGAAGAAAAAGTAGAAATGACTACGGAAGATTTTTCTGAAGATCTCGCGAAACATGAAAGTTCTCTTATCGAATTTGATAGATTGGTCGATGACATGTGCAGGTCGGCGGAATGGAGTGGAAACTGAGGTGATAGAAGACTGATATATTATGAAATGTTATGGGATATAAATAAAGTTTATGATGGTTTAATATTTTTATCCTTTGGCCCTTGACGTACCTGAAAATTAAATATGTAGTAGCAAAATTCCAAAATTTTGCGCATTTTTAAAGAATTTTAAACATTCCTGCTTATGATAACTAGTTCCTTTGATAATCAAATGTGGAGTTTAAATTCTTTTAAGTGATGTGAAAGTATCCTGTTGTAGAGAAATGTAATTGAAAATTGGAGACTGAAACCAAAGTGAGAGAAAAAGAAGGGATAAGATTTGTTTTACTAAGATAATTTGAATTATACTATATGTTCTTAGTGATTTTCGAATAAATGAAAGTATCAGTAATTACCTCTATAAAAAATTGGCCTTTTTTGAAAGATTCAATCATAGGAAATCTGAATTTTCCCGACAAGTGGCTCGATCTATCTTTAGAGATCTACCTTTAGAGTAAAAAGTAAAGTACATAGCTCCCATTGTATGTAAATAAACATACCATTCGTTGTTGCAATCGAAAAGAACATATAATATAGTACAACACATTTAATTTAACACTAATTAGTGATATCCATCTTGCCAAACATATTTACGTAATTATAATGAATTTCAAAAACAAGTAACACCATAACTGTTGAAAGAATTTAGTCATTTCTGTAATAGTTACTATATACTAAATTTTTAGTGACTTTGAAAGTATTT
This sequence comes from Colias eurytheme, assembly GCA_907164685.1. NCBI lineage: Eukaryota > Metazoa > Arthropoda > Insecta > Lepidoptera > Pieridae > Colias > Colias eurytheme. The sequence continues at coordinate 19,503 of CAJQZN010040619.1, forward strand.
ATTTTTTTGAAGTTACCGTTTTTTTAAGATAGCCTGGTCATATATGCTTATTTGAAACGAACAGGCAGAACTTTATATTATTTCTCAAATTTATTGTGTAAATTAGATACTAATTTATTCTGAGTTACTAATGTCATAATACTTGCACAAAGCCCTTTGTACTAAAATAGTAATAATCAAAATTAAAAGATTTTCTTCTTATAGGTAGATCACCGGTTCGGAAAGTACCTACGTTATATGTTCAGAAAAAAATTCTCGAACTAGGCATTTACAGTGGCCATATAATTGGCAATATTATTTATAAATTTTGAGCTATACTTTTAATATTTTCACTTGCCCACTTACACTTGTAAATAATGTAAATACAATATTATACAATCCATATTATTATATTCCCAGGTTTTCTTAATTGTTATTTGTGTGGCTATTATAATTATTATTAAAATATATTTTAAACAAGACCTGTAATCCTGTAATTAATGTTAACTGTAATTTCAATTTTATTGTTAAAAATATGTACATAGACTAGAGTTCATTATACTTATCTCTGCACTAAAAATCCTTCGATCTCTTTTGTAATAGAAAAAAAGACGTGTGTCACTCGGGGACTGCCGCCGTAAAGCTATTGCATGCTATGCCTTCAAGCCACACCTCCGTGCCCGTCGGAGTGGGGAACGTGAGGTTTTTTCGTTACGCAATTTCTGGATTCGGTCCCCGCGCTCAAGGCCCGCGATAGAAGCTATGCAATAGCTTAAAAAAATCTTGATAGATATAGCACAGTACTTAGAAGATGAAGGTAGATTGAGTTAATAATAAAAGTTTAAACAAACTAAAACTACATTTTGGATGTACAGAGATATATTACTCACATTCTATTATTATCATTAATTTGTATCCTTTTATACAAAACTTGTATTCCTAGTTTTAGTAATCTTATCTTTTAATAAATGATAAATATTGTCTGTGTTATAAAATAAACATTGTAATAGTGTATTTTATTGAATGTAGTACCTATGTAAATTTTACCTATCGCAAGTTATTTTATCACTGGTGTATTTTCAATTAAATTAGTTTTGAAGAAGTGTTGTTTTTTAATGCTTTATCCCTTCAAATCTTGCTGAAAATCATTCCACAGGATAGTAATTTTAGTTCTAGGTTTAAAACTGGGTTAGGTAAAGGCAATCGGTGAAACATCTTGTAGCCAGTATACAGTTTGATTTGCAAAACGGATGAAAATTTTATTTATATTAATTGACGTCTTAAAATAGCCTGAACATATTCAAATTTTAGAAAATTGGCGCCACCATAATTTTATTAATCAAAGGTACCATATTCACTATTAAAGGCACGTCGTAAGATATCGTAATAATCTAGTTTCAAGCAATTTTGTTTATATTATGTTGAAAATGTTGTTATCAAACGAGTGCACATCCTATGTGCACTACTGGAAAATGTGCAATATATTTTATTAATCATATTAATTTTAATTTTACATCCTTAATACATATAAGTTATATTTCTAATGCATTTAAATTGTTTTGTATTCCTGATTTAATTTTTTACATAAGTTTTACCAACCTATTGTTATCCATGCTCGTCTGATCATGATCTAAGATGCTCGTACATTGAAAGATTCTGCACAGTATTACAATATTAAATATGGTAATACTGTGGATTCTGTTTACGATTCGGCTATTGTGTCTCTTTGGTCAACACTATCGTGAAAATTTTGTATCTGTGTACATATACTTCAACTGTGACAGATTTTTATGATATCTGTGAAACGTCAAACGTCAAAACAATATAGCGTCGGCTGCTCTTGTTATTGTTGTATTCGTGTATGCAGTATGAATAAATATTGTAAAATGCTAACGTGAAATTCTCATTTAACATTCCTAGATGCAACGGCGTTGTGAATAATAATAGTCTAGTATAATTTAACTTCAGTCTTATAGTTGTTAAAACATAACCTATCAGTATAAGCATTTAGCTCGTAAAAATGTTTTCGATTGCCCGGCAAACCCATCCCGCTACGGGCGTGGAGTATGCTGTGAGCTGCTGCTTTTTTGAAAACGAAGAAACATGCTTGGTTACCGCAGGCGCTAATATTTTGAAGGTCTTCAGACTCGTTCCTGAAGGCAACACTAAAGAGGTCAATGCAGGTATGTCGTGTATAATATAAAATGCTACCTATTTTTTCTATGATCTCTCTAGTTATTTAGATCTTGGCCAGTTTTTTGAACGTTGTATTCGAAAAATTTGAGCATCTAAGAAGAGGAATATTTATAATGGATTTATTTTCAACAAACTAGCTTTCATTCATTTAAATAGTACCAAAACATCTAATATTCTAATATATATATTATAAAGGCGAAAGTTTGTAAGGATGTATGGATGTATGGATGTTTGTAACTTTTTCACGTAAAAACTACTGAACCGATTACAATGAAATTTAGCACACATATAGAGGGTAACTTGGATTAACACATAGGATAGTTTTTATCCTGGAAATCCCACGGGAACGGTAACTATGCGGGTTTTCCTTTGCAATTGCGGGCGAAGCCGCGGGCGGAAATCTAGTCCTCTATAAGTTTCTTTAAGTCATAATGTATCTGCTTATCTAAAATCAGTTCAATTAGTTCAGAAATTCTTGCTTATCCAACAAATTATACAGTTTCTTCCTTCTTTACATCAAATATCATTCCTAGTTCCAAAATGTATGCAAAATTATTAATCAGTATACAAACATATGGTTTTAAATAACATATTTTTCACTCCAGCCGGTCAACCAGTACCACCTAAGATGAAGTTAGAATGCCTAGCGTCATACACGCTATGGGGTAACATTATGTCTATCGCGGCAGTCAAATGCCCAAGTGCTGGTAGAGATTTGTTGCTACTGTCGTTTCGAGAAGCGAAGCTATCTGTAGTGCAGTATGATCCACAGACAAACAACTTGATTACGTTGAGTATGCATTATTTTGAGGAGGATGATATGAAGGTAAGTTTCGTACGAGTTTTCTACAGTTGTATTAGTTAATGCTGATTTTGATAGTAATATATGTGGTTAATATTCATTATTAAGATTTGCAAAAACAATATTTTATTATAAGTTATTATAATTCTATAATACATGCTATAATTACAATATTTTTGTATTATGTACAAGGTAAACATTTTTTTATGAAGGATATTAATAACATACAAATGATTATAGAGTCATTAATATTCTAGTACATAGAACTAGTAAATCATTTTCAATCGTCTTCTCTTTTCACTTTACAATCTAACAAAGATTATTTACTGCTAAATCAACAAGGCTGTTTGCAAGCAATACAGTTGGAGTTTATAAAAAAGTTCTTATATATACATATTATGTATATTAGTTTTGGTTAGTACATAGTATACACATTAAACATTTAATTTATTTAATTATTTCCTACAGAACGGCTGGACCACCCACCCCCATATTCCCTGGATTCGAGTGGACCCAGAGTTTCGATGTGCCGTCATGCTCTTATATGGAAAGAAGCTAGCAGTCTTACCGTTTAGAAAAGACATAACATCGGATGAAGGAGACCCTCTGGAGTCTAAGCCGTTAGACGATGATAAAAAGAATGTGAGTAATTTGGTTAAAATGTTTTTGTAAAAATATTTTTTTTGAGGGTATTTTTATAATTTGATGAAGTATGTGGAATATTTTGTTTGTATAAAATTGTAGAGTAACTTAAACTTACTCTTTTATAGTGTGAATTCTGTGCATATATTACACATTAATGTTTTCTCAAAAAATTTTGATATTTTTGAGGCATGGATGTAAAGTAACCATTTTTTTTTGTGATGACTTAAGCTAATATGAACTGTTATTTACAATCTTACCATCTATTTCATTAAGTAACGAGCATATATCATTTAACACAATTAAAAAAAAACATGAAACTTTATTTTAGAATAGATGCAAGTATAAGTATAATATTTATCTTAATCTTAATTCTTAATTCTTAATACTATTATAAAGGCGAAAGTTTGTATGGATGTATGGATGTATGGATGTATGGATGTATGGATGTATGGATGTTTGTTACTCTTTCACGTAAAAACTACTGAACCGATTACAATGAAATTTAGCACACATATAGAGAGTAACTTGGATTAACACATAGGATAGGTTTTATCCCGGAAATCCCACGGGAACGGGAACTATGCGGGTTTTCCTTTGGAAACGCGGGCGAAGCCGCGGGCGGAAATCTAGTGTATAATATTTACACAAAATATACCTACATAAATAATTTCTTAATTTTCCATTTTCCAGCTAGCTCAACCAGTAATGCGAGCTCCCACATTAGCATCATATGTAATAGTATTAAAAGATCTAGACGAAAAGATAGATAACATCCTAGATATACAGTTCCTGTATGGATATTATGAACCAACATTATTGTTATTGTACGAACCAGTAAGGACTTTTCCTGGGTAAGTTTTAATATCTATACATATAATAAATCTGTAGAAGGGTCAATTCTGTACATTGAAAATATTGAAAAAATAAATAGCAGGGGGTGTTACTGGATCGATACCAAACCCAAATACAGTAGAATCCGTTTATTATGACTCCGCCTATATTGACCAACCGGTTATTATGACGTAATTGCACTACGAAGTTTGGTTTTCATATAAAATTCTTTATAAAAAGTCGGATATATTGACTTCCCTTACAGTGACATGCCGCTTATTATGACCCATTTTTAATAAATTATGTCTGGTTATAATGACCGAAGTGAATTCATTATCACGATTTGTTAACAACAATATTGAAAATGATAATTTGACCATATCTATCTATAGTATTAGAGACTGTTTTTACAATAAAATGAAAAAACAAAAGCAGACAAAAATTACAGTGTACTTACAGTATAAATACACTTGTATGTGTTATTCTAATAATCGGCTGATTACGTGCAATTTTGATTTTGATTTAATATGTAGCTATACATATGCAAGTATACTATGTTTCTGTATTAAAATACTTAAATACATACATATTTACATAAAAAAGATTTTTCATTTCACATAACGCTTTGTATGACGTCCGCTTATTATGACGTGTTTGTCGATTCCCTTCGATGTCATTATAATCGGATTCCACTGTATGTGATTAAAAAATTTTTTGTCTGTCTGTCTGTCTGTCTGTATGTGAAGGCATCACGTAAAAACTAACGGTTCGATTTCGATGAAACTTGGTATAATTATACCTTATTATCTTGGGCATAAAATAGGATATTTTTTATCCCGGAAAAATACGTAGAAAAAAAATAAATCTTAATTTTTCCGCGCGGACGGAGTCGCGGGCGGAAGCTAGTTTTAAATATGATCACTGTTTGCTTGTGTAATTATTTCATAAATAAAATTAAGTATAATTTGATGAGTGGCAAATACAAATTGGTATTAGTATAAACATTATAAACAATTAAATGTTCTTTGTGTGTATTGTAATATTACAAGCAAACTGAAAAATATATTTAACCCTTTATAAAATCTGTGTATTTATGTTATTTTTTCCCCTTTACAATATTTCTGAAGTAAAAGCTTCCCTAGCTGCGTTGAGCAATTTTTGGTATCCGCAAATCTTATAGTTCTGCATTACTGACATAATGTTAATGTTGCGAATATCAAATTTAAATATGTACTAAAATTCAAAGAAAGTATTCATTTATCAGTAAGCCCTATGAAAGCTTCCTTTTTAATCACTACATAGTATAAAACAAAGTCGCTTTCTCTGTCCCTATGTCCCTATGTATGCTTAAATCTTTAAAACTATGCAACGGATTTTGATGCAGTTTTTTTTTAATAGATAGATTGATTCAAGAGGAAGGTTTTAGTATATAGTTTATTATGTTTTAGACAAAGCGGGCGAAGCCGCGGGCGGTAAGCTAGTAATATAATAAATTATGTTATATTTTAGCCGTGTAGCAGTACGCAGCGACACGTGCGCAATGGCGGGCGTGTCTCTCAATATGAGCGCACGAGTGCATCCAGTGATTTGGTCGACCGCTGGGTTACCGTTCGATTGCTTGCAAGCTGTGCCTGTGCAGAAGCCGCTTGGTGAGTGAGTGTGTGAGTGAGTGAGATTGTTCATGATATATGAACAATCTCACTCAAATAAAAAGCGGTATGATATCTAGCAGTTAAATGAAACATCTTGGAAAATTTTTGAAAGTGTATTAACTACTTGCACGAATTCATATTGAAATTTCTGTAACTGAATTTACAAATGTCTTACAAATATCTGTATGAAGTTGAACCCTTTTAAATACTATTTTTATTTATTTTAATGCCATAATTTATTATTTTAGGTGGCTGCCTGATATTGGCAGCGAATTCTCTTATATACCTAAACCAGTCAGTACCACCATATGGAGTATCTTTGAACAGTATAGCAACGCACACTACGAATTTTCCTTTACGTAAGTATACTGTGTACTTTTATGGCATTCAAATGCTTTTTTTTATAAATAATTTTTTTTAAACAATACAAAATATACGATCTCGAGGCGGAATTCTAACGGGATTAAAAAAAATATATTTATACTGTGTACTGTCTAAATATTTTGATTTTTTTTAATCATATGTTCTTCTAATTATATCATTATCATTAAGATATAAGTTGTTGAAATTACTTTTTTCATTAGGTATTTGACTCAAATAAAAATATATTGTACTTTCTATGTTACCTTGCATCTATACAACTATATATACTGTACATTGTAATGTTAAATGGTGTGGTAACAATAAATGGTTAATGGCCGATTTTTCAATGCTTGGATAAAAATTATCCGTCCAATAAAGTATTAAACGATAATATTAAAATGTCACGTAAACTGTCAAATACGGGCAATTAGAATACGTTTTTAAAATGGTAGTTTTATACATTATTCGACGAATAAGTTTTAACCAAGGATTGAAAAATCAGCCCTAAATAAATAAATATATTTTAGGTATCCAAGAAGGCGTGTGTATAACACTCGATGGGGCCAAAGTAGCCACTCTAGGGGAGAGTAGAGTTGCTCTAGCGTTACGCGGCGGTCAGTTATACGTGCTGACCATGCTGTCTGACAGCGTGCGCAGTGTGAACAGCTTCCATTTGGATAGAGCTGCGGCTTCTGTGCTGACTAGCTGTGTGAGTTGTTTTTTAAGCTATTACATAGCTTCTATCGCGGGCCTTGAGTGCGGGGACCGAATCCAGAAATTCCGTAACGAAAAAACCTCACGCTCCCCACTCCGACGGGCGCGGAGGTGTGGCTTGAAGGCATAGCATTAATATTATAAAGATTATAAAGCTGAAGAGTTTGTTTGAACGCGCCAATCTCAGGAATTACTGGTCCGATTTGAAAAATTCTTTCGGTGTTAGATAGCCCATTTATCGAGGAAGGCTATAGGCTATATATCATCACGCTAAGACCAACAGGAGCGGAGCAATGTGGGTGAAACCGCGAGGCACAGCTAGTTCAATATAACACATTGAAGTGCAATAGAATATAAAATGTTAAACGTTAAATTATTTTCTTAGATGTGCGTCATAGAAGAGGACTTTCTCTTTCTTGGCTCGCGGTTGGGCAACTCTCTTCTACTGAGAGTGACAGAGAGAGAGAATAGAATGATATTCTCTATCGATAGACCGCTAGCTGCTACCATAGATCTTACGGATGCTGGTAAGTTACTATACATTTATTGACGCAAAAAACACAAAAAATAAATTGGAACCCTAATTCTGTGAAATTTTTAATTGTTTCAATCCTTAATCTTTATTCAGAATGAATTTTTGCAAGTCTATGCTTATCGATATTTGCCAATGAAATTAAAATATTTTCGATTTGGTTTTTATGAAACAACAGCAAAGCACACTTTAATTAATATAACACTTTTAGGTATCAAATATAAATATCATTGTCTCTTTCTTTTCTTAACTATGACTTGAGATAGCAGTATAATTCAAGTAACTTGCCATCGCAAACTGAACCTTATCCCACTACCCAAAACTTCAAATTCCTCTACTCAAAAATTACAGAAGCGACAAGAGAAATGGAACAATCTAACAAGGAAAAGGAAGCGCAAAAAGAAACAGACCCGGCCGCGAAGAAACGTCGAATGGATACAATAAGTGATTGTGTTGCCAGTAATGTGATAGAGATTAGTGATAAAGATGAATTAGAGGTCTATGGATCTGATATTAGGACGTCTACACAGCTTACTAGTTATGTTTTTGAGGTGAGTTCCTTTTTTACAGATGCCTTAAAAAGTTGAAATTTTAAGTGTTAGATAGTCTCTAAACTCAAACTCAAGCATTTATTTATTCAATTAGACTTCTTCTAGAAGCACTTTTGAATTGACATTACATATTTTTAACATTTACCACCGATTCGGAAAGAGAAGAACCGGCAAGAAACTCCATAGTTGCTCTTTTGGTTGACTGGTAGTGTTGGAATTGTAATTTTTGATAAATAAAATGAATAAAAGCCGTCATTTCAATTAAATTTGCCAGAATTCGCCTGATTTGAATTAAATAAAAAATTGATAAATGCTTAACTTGTATCTTAGTAATAGGTATTAAATAGTAATAAATTATAAAGTATGTTATTTATAGTGCAGAAATAAATTGTGTAGTTTCACAAGGCTTTTTATTTTTTTGGCAATTTATTATTTTTGATTTTTTATGGTATTACATATTTGAAATTAGCATGAATATAGTTTACATCACAATTTATTAAATTGAGACACATTCATGGTGAAATTTCTTAAATTAGTTTGTTTAGTCATTTTTTGTTGTCCAAACACATTTTGCTTTCTATTTTTTTAGATTATTTTATTATTTTCATTATTTATTGCTTCCGCCTTGCTCTTAAGTTATCAAGTTTGTTGTGTCTGATAGTTATATCCGTGTCGTTATGGTTAGGTGTGCGACTCGCTGCTGAACACGTGTCCGATCCGCTCTTTAGTTGTTATAAATGTGTCTGAAATATTTTTTCTTGAGTAAACGCGTAAAGTTTGCGATTCAGGGTCCTATCGGTATATCTGTCTTTTCTGTTTAGATTTTTGCTTCTCGTTCCCTCGTTGAATGTGCGATCTGTATATTGATGTCTGACACTTTAATTTCTTGCGTAAAGCTGTTTAGTTTGGGGTTCATTGTCCTGATTGTTTTTTGTCTCGTGTTCCCTATTCAGTTGTTAAGTTTGTGTCGTTGTGGTCAGGTGTGCGACTTGCTGCTGAACACGTGTCCGATCTGCTCTTTAGTTGTTAAGTTTGTGGTCTGATCGTTATTTCGATCTATATAGATCGTTATTAGATCGTTTCCGTGTTGCTGTCCCCTCTTTTGGCAGACTTGTTGAATGTGTGATCGGTATAACATTTGCGTTTGGCAGACTTGTTGAATGTGCGATCCGTATAACATTTGCGTTTGGCAGACTTGTTGAATGTGCGATCGGTATAACATTTGCGTCGTTTCGTTTAGGTGTGCGACTCGCTGCTGAACACGTGCCCGATCGGCGACATATCGATGGGCGAGGTGCAACTGCTGAGCGCAGAGCGTCGAGCCGAGCACGGCGCGCTGGAGCTGCTGGCGTGCTGCGGCCGCGGGAAGAACGGCGCGCTGTGTGTGCTGCAGCGCTCGCTGAGGCCGCAGCT